>JBCJKH010045831.1:0-12493 GCA_039877255.1 Loriculus beryllinus | reverse complement strand
CAGGGGCTTGGAGCAAGCTGCTCCAGTGGAAGGGGTCCCTGCCCATGGCAGGGGTTGGAGCTGGATGAGCTTTGAGGCCCCTTCCAACAAAAACCAGTCTGTGACCTATGAAATAAAAAGTGAAACATGAAGAGAGTTTTGTTTTGAAAGGAGCAGTGAACAGCTATGTGTGTATAAACCCAGCCACATTTCAGCACAGCACTGATAAAAACCCAACTTTGAAATTCTTTTTTCCCTCATTTCTTCCTCGTGGCAGTATAAAATTGAGAAGGATCTCCTGAAGTACCAAAGCCTCAATATCTCTGTGTGGCACAATGATACCTTTGGGAGGAATAGTTTCCTCGGTGAAGTGGAGCTGGATTTAGGAACTTGGGACTGGAATGAGAAATCCAACAAGCAGATCAACTGGTTTCCACTCAAGCCAAGGGTAGGTCACTAAGGGTGGCTCAGTTCTGTATTTTCTGCTGTGTAAGTGCAAAACCTCAAGTCATTATTGTGTGTTTTGTGGGTTTTGTGTTGGTTATAATCATAAATGCCTCTTTTCTGCTAGATGGAACATCCAGTTCTGAGGTTTCTGTTAGTCTAGTAAGTAGATAGCTATTATTATAGTAGGAAAATCTTTCTCATAGTGTAAGGAATAGGAATTTCAAGGAGTTTTCATCATGTTGCTGCAGCAGATACCTGAAGACATTTTTCCCCCAAAGATGAAGTAAACCTCCTCAGAACATGCAGCAGCATTTTAATATTAGATGTAAGGATGACTCCCATGTCTGTGTGTCTTGTTTGCTAATGGGTTTCAGTCAAGATCTAAGCTTTCAGTTAAGCCTCTGCCAGAGTTTCTGGTTTCTTTTGTTGTTGTTTTTCTCCCTTTTTATTTCTTCTCTTCCTTGAATTTACATCATGAATTCATTCCAAAATCAGCTTAATCCAAAATTGAATAATTTATAGAACAAACGAGGAATGTCGTGGTGGTCTTTAGCACTAGTTGAATTCAAGTGATTTTAAAACTGCTCTGAGTAGGTAAATGTTAACAGGGATCATGTTCCATCCTCAGATGGCCCATGACTATGAAGAAATGACACATTCTTGTGCCTTTTTGCAAGCTAACTCTTGCTAAGGCTGCTTTTCAGACTGTATTAAATGAGGAAAAACATTCCTATAGGAATGAGTTTAGAAAAGTCCACTTTCTGTTGCATAAAGATTAAGTTTCCTGACCGAAAGAGTGGACTTTCTGGTTTAAAATAAGGGCACATCAGTAGAAATGCTGCATCCTCAAAGCCTTCTGGCCTCTCCTGGGTCTTGTTTTCTACTTTAGTGAAAGAGTCGTGTGCCATCTGAGTCACTGCAAGTGGTTGAACATGCCCTAAAATTTCTCATGTCCTGTAAACTGAAGGAGGACTAATGGGTATGGAACAAGAAAAAAAAAATGCCTCCTGTAGAAGTCAGGCTTGTTCCAGTGGAAAACTTTACAGAGTAAACTCTTTGTGAAGTGCAAACTTTGACATCTGTGGGGTTTTCTTCTTCTTAAATTTCAGACTTCAACAATGACTCTTCAACTAGAAAACAGAGGGGAGATGAAACTGGCCCTTCTGTACGTCCCACCCCCTGCTGGAGGTATGCTTTGCTTCTTGCTTTGGGTTTGTTAGAGCCTTTGGGGGTTTAGTTGTTTCTACTCAGCCATTTCAGACACCTTGTTTTAATATAAAGTTGAATTATTCCTTCTAAAGCCACCTTGCTCACAAATTCAGTTTAGGATCCAAAGATCACTTTAGGATCTTAATGTTACTACAGAAGAAATGACCTTATTGCTGTAATCTTTGATTTGTAACATAGTCTGTATATGTAATAAATTCTGTTATCTCACTAATAATTTTAGAGATTATAAATCACCAGGCAGGTGCTGTGATTTGCTAAATGACAACACACTGAATTCAAGCGATATTAGAAGTAGAAAACACCAGCAAGTATTTAGAATGCAGCATTCTATGCTCTGTTTGGTTTAATCTTGTCTGGCAACTGATAACTGCTGATCTGACAGTGAGGTCAGGCCTTTAATCCAGCCAGTCAGTCAATAAGAATATAGTCAGAGCACAAAAGAGCTTATTTGAAAGTCCAAGCATCAATAAATGTTCACATCACATAGACCGAAGACAAGCTGACATCCTTACCTAGGAGGCTTTGAAGAGGAGACTGATAGTATGTATTTAGTTGTAACAGAAGAGAAGTAGGAATACAGACATGATGTGGTCTTGCTGTACTTTGATGGGATGAAGATTGCAGCTTCCGAGGTTGAATTAAGTTAATAATGAGAGTCTAGGCCAAATATCCCCTCTACAAATGGACAGGAACTGCTGCATCATGGAAATTACCTTTAAAAGGAATCTGCAAGGCTTCCTTAATGTTTTACTTTTGCAGGAAAAAAGACTGCACCTACTGGTGAGGTCCATATCTGGGTGAAAGAATGCCATGACCTTCCTCTTCTGAGAGGCAATAGGCTCAACTCTTTTATTAAGTGGTAAGAACTGGGGTCAAAGTCATCAAACGTGATGGCCTACTAATGCTACTATTTCTAATCTTATCTTCATGTTTCTACATTCAAATTAAGAACCACCTAATTACTTTCTGATTCTCCTTGATTGTAATGCAAATTGTCCTGCAGGGTTTACAACTTGAAGATGTTAAGTATGTGCCACCGATTAGAACAGACTGGGGCAGCTGCCTGTGTAATCGGCTCTTCCATTCTGCTGCTCAGTTATTCGGTAGGGGAAGGGCTCCTCACAACTATGCCTGCTTTTATTTGCATGTAAGTGAGGTGTGTTTGTGCAGGAGCTTGGCTTAGTTTAGCAAATCTAGGGAAGAGACAGAAGTGAGAAGCATTGTGGTATTTCTTCCTCCTTCCTTTCCACGTACAGACTGAAAATGTGAAGAGACAAGAATAACGAGATGCTTGGGAAATCCCCGGCAGGGACAAAAGGTTTCAGTGTAATTCCTGATAAATAAAATCACTTCTACCTCTTCCTCACCTGACCTCCTCTTCCCTTCTGTCTGCTGAAGCACAGGGGTGGATACATGCTGCCAGTATTTCTTGGGACTGAGAATACGACTTTTGACTTCATCTCCACAATGCTGAAGCATCTTCAGTCACGTCCTGCCATGCAAAGGGCACTGTTACTCAGTAAATTTTGTCTATGTTTGATGTTTAAGTGCAAACTGACAATGCTTTTTCTTCCTGAAGTACCATTCTGCCAGACACCAGCCGAAAAAGCCGCCAGAAAACAAGAACAGTGGCAAAAACTACAAACCCCATATTCAACCACACCATGGTCTATGATGGCTTTAGACCAGAAGATTTGAAAGAAGCCTGTGTAGAACTCACAGTCTGGGACCACAACAAACTGGCCAACCACTTTCTGGGAGGTCTAAGGATAGGCCTTGGAACAGGTACTGGACAGCTGACACATTAAGCCTTAATGTACAAAATGCAGGTTCTCCTTTTCCCCTTCTTCCTTTCCATTTCTTCTCTTTTTACAAAGATCACCAAACAGCCTTTCAGTTAGTTATTTACTCAAGATTTTCGTTCAATGTCATGTCCAGCTGAACCCAGGACAAGTAACTTACCTATTTTGAGCACAGATCCTGAAATGTAAATCTCAGTGGTGTTATGAGGATCAGGATGACTGACAAATGAGGAGAAACACTGGAAATAAACCTTTGCCTGGCCATATGCTGTACCTGGTACTGTTTGAAGTACAAGAACGTGCATCCAAAATACTGATAACGTCTTACAAACTCATGCAAAAACTAAGTTTGAGGTGTAAGGAATGTATTGGGTGGAGATAAAAGGATAGATCAGGAATGCATGATAAGATTTGAAGACACTGGAGAGGAAAACTTGGAAATGCAAACAAGTTCAGCATGAGGACAATATAAAATGTGCAGACAGAACTGTGTGTTTTCCATGTCATTGTATTTGTCTCTTTCATTGTCTGAGGAGAGGATGTGTTTGGAGTCTTTCAATGCAAAGACAAGAAAAAATTACTTTTGCTAAGTTAGCACAGTTCACCAGAATAACCAGAAACTGGGACAGTAAATCTCAATTTAAATTCTAGAGTTTCCAGCATTGTACAAAATAAATGTCCTGTTTTATTCTTAAACCCTCTCAAATATTCATAGAATCACAGAATGGTTTGGGTTGGAATGGACCTTAAAGACCATCTAGTTCCAACGCCTCTGCAATGAGCAAGGACAACTTCCATTAGACTAGATTGTTCCAGGCTCCTACATCTTGTGACAAAAAGGCTATCATGCAAGATGACCAAGTTTCTGTGTGAAACTCTTACTAAATGTGTTTGATAGAACTGTTCAAGTCCATAAAGGTAGAACTGATTCTTTGAAATACTGGGTCAGCCACCTGAGAAGGGGAAACTGTTTTAGAAGACAGACAAATGTGATTGCCTGCTTCTAACTCTGCAACACGTTAAGTAATGCTCCTCTTAACTGACATTTTTCCAGGCAGAAGCTATGGGACTACAGTAGACTGGATGGATTCTACTTCAGCAGAAACTGCCCTCTGGGAGAAGATGATGAACTCTCCAAACACTTGGGTAGAAGACACACTACCTCTCAGGATGCTAATGGTTGCAAAGTTGACAAAATAAGGTGGCTTTTTTAATTGCTAGTGTCCAAAAGAAACCTTGGCAATAAAATTAAAGGTGTAGGGGTGAAACTTGGAAGAGGAACACAGTAGTTCTTTGACAGTCTGTGCTCAGCTGCTCTTCTGGTTTTGTGCTGTCAAATGTCACTTCATGTTTCAAAGTAAATATCTGCCTGAAGATTAGTATGTAAATTTAAGGTATTCTTTCACTTCTTATTTACTGAAAAGGACTTAAAGAAGGTGGCACTTAAAGAATTCAGTAATAGAGGTAGCTATGATACCTGGATGCTTGTGCTGCTGAACAGAAGTGATCCCATAAATAATCTAAATGACCAACAAAACCGCTGAGTCAGCTTTTTCTCTACACCCCAGGATTGTTCATGAGGTGTTCTTAGTAAGACAGCAACACGTTGCCCTTTGCTCATGCTCAGAGGGTGTGTTGTATCTTCATCATGCCACGCCAAGTCCTTTAGTTGCAGTTGTACATTTCCAGGATATGAAGGTCACTCCTACAGTGAAAGCAGCCATGAAGGACACTGACAGCGTCCTATCTGGCAAGGTGCAGAGGACTCTTAGTTCCAATGTACTATAAAAATCAAGGTTATAGAACTTTGCTTGTATGTGGCTTGTTTTGCTCATGTACAATCCTCACTTTTAAATGCTGCAGGCACAGAGGCGAAACTGCTTTTTTTTTTTTTTTATTCAGATACTACTTTAAAGGATCTAAACCTGCCGATTTTAGTGATGAGCAGTGTGTTGGGTATTTATTCTGTAAGGAATACTCAGTTGTATCTATAGGCATGAGCTCGGTGTTTGGCTGTAATTTATCTGTGCTTCAGCGCCACCGTTAGGAGAACACTGGGGTTCTGGTGGCCCTGGTTTAAGGAGCTTGGCAGTACAGGGAGTAGGACTGGGACCTGCAGAAATGCGTGCTATTAGAGTAAAATAAACGCATAAAATACTAAATGTATTACTTTTTTAATAAAAGAAGCCTATTAAAGCTAAATAGGAATTTAGTGTTTATTAAACCCCAGCGGTTTATGTTAGCAACTCGGCATGTGATGTAACAAACTGCAGACAGAACATGTTTCTGCAAATTAATGCACATTTATGTGCTTCAGCTGTGTCTACAAGTTGGTGAGACCCTGCGCTTCAGTTGGAGGGGAAAAGAAACTGAAATGCTACTTGGTATTTATTATACACTAGGAAGGGAGAAAAGAGAAGGTGCCATTCACCCTGCCGGGGAACACACTGCCTCCCCCATCAGCCAGGTTTACAAATGTCACAAGTAGTTGTCAGTGCTGATATCTCACTGCTTTGGGCATTTGTGATGAGATTGGTGGCTGTGACACTAAGCCAGATAGAAACAAAACCTTAACCTGGCGTGACTAAGAGAGCAGGATGCGTGCAACGCTTCAGAGCAATAGATTTGCACTTCAGTGCTACAACAGCTACTTTGTTTCTGTATTTAAAAAGAGCTGCTCCTGAAAGGGAGGTGGTTCTGGAAAAGCAGAGGCACCCAGTTCATTTGCATTCGCTGCCTACATGAATTCATTTTCACATGAAAACATAGCTTGCTGTTAACATGACCTACAATTTCACGGGATTAGTTTGTCATTGTCGTTGTTGTCGTGCTTCCTGTGAAGCTCAACTGTTTTGCTATGTTACAATAGCTTTGGGACTTCAGTTGTAGGGCCAGGTCTTGAGGTTCTACATTTGGAGGGATGCTGGAGAGGGACTCTTCACCAGGGACTCTAGTGATAGGACAAGGGGTGATGGGGTTAAACTGAAACAGGGGAAGTTCAGGTTAGATAGAAGGAAGTTCTTCACTATGAGGGTGCTGAGGCGCTGGCACAGGGTGCCCAAAGAAATGGTAAATGCCCCATCCCTGGCAGTGTTCAAGGCCAGGTTGGACACAGGGGCTTGGAGCAAGCTGCTCTAGTTGAAGGTGCCCCTGCCCATGGGAGGGGATTGGAAACGGAGGAGCTTTAAGGTCCCTTTCAACCCAAACCAGTCTGGGATTCGATGACGATTTTCAGCAGAGCTCTAGCAGCTGTGCTTATCTTTTCACCATTTTACTGTTGTCATACACAAAAGTCACAGCTGTTCACCTGAAAATTACAAACTAAACTGCTTTATCAGCACAAAAGGTATTTTGCTGATGGTATGCATGCTGTAGCATTTAGTTATAGAGTAGAAACATTACAACCTTGCCTCCTGCTAAACGATATTATCTTGATTTATTAAAAGGTGCTTGGAAGTAATGGCTGCATCTAATAATGTAACCCAGCAGGAATTCAATGTTAAACATTTGACTGAAGACACACAATTTACTGTTTAAAAGCTACTACTGGTGTTTTTTGACATTTCTCTGATCGTGGCTCGCATGCTAACACAGCTTTCCACCAAATCCATAGTCATTCTAACTACAGTGGTATTTTCCACACTGATAATGTGCTGACAGGGAAATCAAATTTACAAAGTTGATTAGGCCAGAAAGTTTCCAGAAACCAGTTTCTTAATACCAGAACAGCTCTGCAGGTGAAAGGTTTTAGTCACCTGTAACAGAAGCTTTAAAGGTGTGTACTTAGTTACTCTATAACAGAAGCTTTAAATGTGTGTAGTTAGTTAGGGTGTGGAGAAACCACATACACTCCCTCCCCCCCGCTACTACATTTTTCCTTTTGGGTTTGATGGGTTTTGTTATTTCTTTTCTTCCCTCCTTCACTTTATAAGTTTATCTTTGCTTTAGCCTGGAATGGTTGTTGTTTGGTTTTGATACACATATACGATATGCCTATACATGTGTATATGTGTTCTAAATTACACTAGCTCCCTATAGACCAGGCATCAGAGTCCCAGCTCTCCTATTACACTCTGTGTTTCCAGAAACAACCCTCTCCTGCAAGCAAGCCCACAAACCTGCTTTGATTTTACTCATTTTGAAGGATCTGGTACTACAGCCTCCTTGTCTTCTTTGCTTCATACCCCTACCCACATCACTCACTCCTCTCTGCTTTGTATCCTCTTCCAGTGGAGTCAGCAACACCTGCACTGACTTTTTCCTTCCAGCTGTTTTCCTCCCCTATCCCATCAGCCAGGCTTTTCGTTCACTGCTCAATAAAGCCGCAGGCTGTTCAGGGTGAGGGCTGTGTTGTTACTTACCGCGGAGCCTGCTACTCTGAGCTCCTCTGGCACATACAGGGCACAAGCTGGGGAGCTCTTCAGGCGTGTGGAAATCCTCTTCCCTTTACCAAATCTGTGCGCTTTTGTGAGAGTTTGCAGTGTTTGTTTTGCTAAGAAACCCTCCCAGCTCTTTCAGCCACTGGCCCAGATCCAGACAGCCAGGACAAAGGCAGGAGGAGCTCCGTGGTGACTGGATTCCACCTCTGATCTCCAGGGAGACAGAAACTCCCCTGCAGTAGTGACAACAGACCAGCTGGGGAAAGAAAACACCGGGTAAGGATATGTTTATCTCCTCTTAAACACTGCTCCACCTTGTGCTTCCACTCGATGGCCTAAATCTTTTAGTCCTTCACCCTCTCCTCTGTTATTCCAAATGTTTTGGCAAGAGCCAAGGTAACAACAGGAATAGGGAAGTGCAGGATGGTGGAGATGGAGGTTGTGTCCATCCTAATGGTCACCACGGCTCTGAAGCTGTCTGTGCTTTACAGAATCAACTCAGTTTCACTGTATAATACTTTTCCTCGTTTTTTAAGCTGTCTCTTTCCTCTGTCCACCCCTTACCTCCAGTCAAAGCCCAGAATTCACAAGGCCTGATTCTTGGCATGCTGTGTCACATGCCGTGTGGCTTAAGGTCTGCATCTGAATGAAAAACTTGGTTTGAGTTTAGTTTTAGACTAACATTTTGTATCTCTGGGTACACTGCCATACAACCAGGCACCAGTAATGACTTTGGTGGCAATGTAATATAAATATTTCCCTTATTTTGACCTGAGGAACCAGACTTCAGAAATTACATGTGTAAAATAATCCAGCAAATGAGTGTCAAAACTCAAAGGACGAACCACTTCTCCAGGCACAAAGTCTTTGTACCACAGGGCATTGGGTAATTATCAGCATCCTACAGATCTTCTATTTCATTCATGAATCTCTAGGCATGGGATAAGGTTACTCAGTTATTTTCAATAAGTGAGGCACCATTAAAATCTTACAAATCAATTTGAAGCTCAATGTAACCCTGCATGTTTTACTCACATTTATAACACCAGATCTGTAGGAGAATATAAAACCAGAGGGAAAGGATTGCTTAAGGAATTATTTACAGCTTTATCACTTACAAGCTTTATACCTGAAAGTAATAGTAGTTCTTGTAGTTACAACACCACCACTTTGAGAAGGAATACTAAGCAAAGCTAATACATGCCCTTGTCAAAAGCCTCTCTCCAGGTTTCTTGTCAGCCTTTTGGGCACTGGGAGCTGTTCTAAGGTCTCCCTGGAGCCTTCTCCAGGCTGAACCAGCCTGTCTCTATAGCAGAGGTACTCCAGCCCTCTGGTCATCTTTGTGGCGTCCTCTGAACTCACTCTAATAGGGCTCATCTTTTTATTTCTCATCTCTGTGGGACAGGAGCTCCATGGCTCAGAATGGGGGAAAAGCAACGATGGGCAACTCCGCAAGTGATTCAAAGATGAGAAAAGTCATTGAAGATCTGACAAAAGGCCTGAAAGAACTCTGTAGGAGCCCCGAAGATGAGAAGAGCGAGAAGGCATTGCTACAGTCACACCTAGAACAGCATCACCTCATCTGTATGTTGAAGAATAAAGCAGAGGATGCATACAAACAGTGCAAAGGCCTGGAGCAACAAAACGTGGAGCTGGAGGAACTGAGGAGAGAGGATGCTGTGAAGATGAAAGCTCAGACCCAGCAGATTCGGTGTTTGGAGTGGCGCTTCAAGGATCTGGCTGACAACCATGAAAAAATGATCCAGCTCAAGGACGAACACCGGGAATGGAACATGCAGCTGCAGGAGGAGAACAAGCGCCTGCGGCAGGAGAACCAAGTGCTCTTTGGTCAGGCTATGAAGGAGAAGGAAGCTGAAGTGCTCCAGCTTGCTGCCCAGGCCAGGAAGCTCTCAGAGCAGTTAGACTCCTTACAGGAGAAATGTGCTTATGAGACCTGCAGAGCGCAGGAGCGGGAAGAGGAGCTGCTGGAAGCTAAGAGCCAGCAAGCCAGCGCCTACACCTGGGAGGTTGATTCCTTAAAGTACCAGCTGCAGTGCCTACGGGAGCAGCACCAACAAACCCTGGTGAAGATAGAGCACGTGGAAAGCCAGCACAGAGCCCAGGACTGTGAGTTGCGAGCCAGGCTGCAGAGAGCCAACGAGGAGAAAAAGCAGCTCCTGAACCTGGCCACGGAGAGAGGCAAAGCTCTGCAGGACAAGCAACAGGAAATTCAGCAGCTGTGGAAGAAGCTGGAGACGGCAGAGAAAGCCAAACGGAAAGCAAGGAAGCGTGTGATGGAAGAGGCAGCAGCTGCGGACAGTGAGCTGAAGGTGCAGGAGCTGCAGCGAGAGCTGCAAAGCAGCAGGCAGGCGTACGATGAACTCGCGCTGCACTTCGATGCCTACAGGAAGCACAGTGAGGATTTATTGACGAAAGAGAAAGCGCTGAATGTCAAACTCCGTCATTTCGTTGTGTAACTACAGCTTGCTCAGTGCCTCTCCAGTGGCACACCACTGCACGCTGTTCCCTTCCACGAAACCATCTCCTGCCTCCTCTGAAATGCACTTGCCAGCTTAAAGCAGCCTACAAAGAGTTCTGTGGCCTGATTCTTTGTTATACTTTTATAGAAAGAGCAGTTAAATCTGAACGGGGATGGTTGAAACAGTCAAACCTGAGACATGAGATTAGGAAGTTGTGAGTGCTCCAAGGAAGTTGTGAGTGCTCCATCCCTGGCTGTGTTCAAGGCCAGGTTGGACAGAGCCTTGGGTGCCATGGTTTAATGTGAGGTGTCCCTGCTTATGGCGCGGGGGTTGGAACTGGATGAGCTTAAGGTCCTTTCCAACCCTAACTTTTCTATGATTCTGTGATTCTATTTTCTTGATTTAATAGAAAGATGTAATTCACACATAGCAGCAAAGGCAATTGCACTGAGAAGGAATTTATATCACAGGTCCACCCTGCCTTCCTCGGGCTCTGCTCTGTCCCTGGGAACAGCCTCCCAGGAGACAGCATCCCACATGCAGAAGCTGCTCGTGTGTCCCAAGAGTGTGTGAGTGCAGGCTGAGTGTGAATGGATCACCCTCCCCATGACAGCCTGGCAGCATCCTCCTGCTGTCCTACGAGATGCTGGCAGCTGCTCCCTCAGGAGGATTGTTCTGGGGCTGCATGTGCATCCGTGTGCTGCTGTTTACGTACGTGTGATTGTTTGGGGCTGCAAGTCTTGATTTATTTGATAAGGGGGAGTATAACCAAAGCAATTTGGCCGCCCTCAGCCTCAGTAACCCACTTTCCTCCATGGCTAAATCCTCCTTTCACTCTGCTGACATCCAGATGCTAATTTGTTCTCCCCCTGACCCTGCTCCTTCCCCTCCTGATTTGAAATTAGCTTACTAAAACATGTTTTCTTTTAAGAATCCACAGCCTAATCCAGAACAAACAAAACACATTTTCACCAACCACCAACTGCATGAACTTCTGCCCTGGCCTTGACCGCACTCTCTCCTCCCCTCGCCTCCCAGCTCCCCCTCTCCTGCCATCACCAGCTCAGTGAGGTTTCCAGGACATTTTTTTTCCCTGACGAATACAGTTGCAACAGCTCAGAAACTGTGGAATTGTTTTGGCAGCCGACAGAGATGTTATTTTATTTACTTTCCTTCTGCATGCATGGATTTGGAGCGGGTGGGTTTGGAGACGTGCGTGGAGAAGATGAATTTGCACACGTTGGCTTTCTTCAGAGGCCCGTGCTAGAGGTGGAGAGAAGGCTTGAAAAGGAGAATGCTTCATTCTTATTAATCTTAGGGGAGGAGCTCTTAACGCTCATTAACCTTCAGGTTTCGCAGAACAGATGGTGTGGGACTTGAAGAACTGCAATAAGACTGAGATGAGGCTGTTTGAACAAAAAAGGCAATTATTCCAACAGCACACGGGGCAACACTTGCCCCTTTTCCACCATTTCCTATGAATGGCTGGGTTGTTTGGTTGTTTATATTTCTGGTTAAGAATTCCCCTGTGCTCCAGAGCACACAGATTCAGTCCCAAAGAAAGAGGGCGGATGCCAGAGCTCTGTACCTTGGTTCCCTCTTAAAGGACTACTTGTGATTTGCAAAACAGGGAGTGACAGGGGAATAGTTCCCCTTTCTGCTGGGATTATCTCTTTGGTGTATGTAAGCCCCATCTCTGCATCCCCTGCACTCTCCTGGCCAGTGGTACAACTCAGGACATTGGGTCCTGGGTTTTCTGCCTGATACCTGAGGGTGGGTATCAGTTGCAAGCTGGAGATTGTTCTTTAATGTTGGAACTGATGCTACTAGGTTGGAGATGATCTTTAAGGTCCCTTCCAACCCAAACCATTCTGGGATTCTATGATTCTACGCAAATCACGTCCTGTTCTTTGTAGTGGCCTGGATGGTGAACTGGGAGGTGGAGGTGGAGAAAGCCTTGTCACCATGCAGGGCTGCTGGGTGATAGCTCCTTGCAATGTAGGCTAGGTCCAAAGCTACAGTCATAGAGACGTAAAGTCACAGAATCATAGAATCCCAGGCTGGTTTGTGTTGGAAGGGACCTTAAAGCTCCTCCAGCCCCAAGCCCTGCCACGGGCAGGGACCCCTTCCACTGGAGCAGCTTGCTCCAAGCCCCTGTGTCCAACCTGGCCTTGAA
>JBCJKH010045830.1:0-23239 GCA_039877255.1 Loriculus beryllinus | reverse complement strand
CCATCCGTGCCACTGGAGACAGGCCCCAGAGCATCCCACGGGCTGTGGCCACCATATGCTCCCACCCAGCTCCACCTCCCATCCCAAAGGCAGTTTCTGCCAGGCACTTTGGTAAGGGCACCCCAGTGGGCATGGCCACCCTCCCTGGCAGCACACATCCAGCAGCCTGTGCCATTCCCGGTCTCACATTGTCCAGCGTGGTCTGGCTGACGGAATAGTCTTCAATGCCCAGCACGTCCACCACCTGCTCCATCTTGCTGAAGACCTGTGCCAGTGAGATCTGCTCCGACTTCAGCTGGTACTGGGCCTTGGTGTGGTGCCGCTCCTGTGGGACATGAGGTGACGCCTGAGCCCTCCCTCCCTGACCCCTCCTGTCCTCTGCTGGGGTCCCACAGAGGTGTCCATTGGAGGATGACAGCCCTGAGGCAGGGGACTGCACCACCCTCACAGGGAGCTCACTTTGAGGACAGCCTCAGGGAAGTTGCGGTTGAAGAACCTCACCACCTCCTTGACGTTGAGGCTGGACTTGGTGCGCACGGTGATCATGTAGCCATCACCGAACCTGCACAGGGACAAGGGACCCACCACCATGAGGACCCACCACCACCTGCACCTCGGTGGGGAAGGACCCCGTGGAAGAGGACGACGCTCCCCGGCAGCTACTGCACCACCGAGGACAGTGCCAGGACGCCCCTGTGAGCTCGTCCCCTGCCCACCCTCAATGCAGTGCTCACATACACGCTGACATCTCACCATGGGTGCCACACCGCTACCCCTTGCCCACAGCACGCATGAATCCCCACTGGGCTCTTACCGGTTCTTCAGGTGCTGGATGCTGCCAAGACACTTGAGCCGCCCGTTCACCATGATGGCCAGGCGGGTGCAGAGCGCCTCGCACTCCTCCATGCTGGGAGACAGAGCAGGCTTCAGCAGGGTGACATGGGGACACAGAGCAGGGGACTCCCCACACCTTTACTTGGGTGCTGTGGCTCCACCACCAGGGATAGCAGAAGGCAAGAGGGTGTCCCAGGTTCCCTTTGCTGCCTGCCCAAGGGTCCAGAGACCTCCCCACCCCACAGCACCCAGGTGCCCAGAGGCACCACAGGCCCAGTCTGAAGCCCCCTGAACCTGTGAGATGTGAGCACCACGGAGCGCCCCGTTTTGATGACATCCAGGATAAGGTTCCAGAGGAAACGCCGTGCCTTGGGGTCCATCCCCGTGGTGGGTTCATCCTGGGGGACAGACAGCATCCTCAAACATGCCAGCCCCTGGTACCCTGCCCTTCCCCTCCTGTCACAGCATCCCACACCCCAGGACACACGTGGTAGAGCTGGGGGCAGGCAGCTCCCACCCAGGGGCATTTCTCCACCCTGCATAGTGCCAACCCCAGGGACAGGTGGGAGGAGGATCCCACGGGCAGGATGTTGGAGGCCAGGGCGCACCAGGAAGATGAAGGCCGGGTATCCGATCAGTGCGATAGCTGTGGACAGCTTCCTCTTGTTGCCCCCGCTGTAGGTGCTGGCAGGTTTGTCTGCATACTTGGTCAGCTCCAGCTTCTTCAGGGCCCACTTGACCACCTGCAAGCATGGGGGTTGCTGCCATCACCTTGCCAAGGCCACAGGGCTGGCAGGGCTGGCACCGGTTCCACAGTTGAGCTCCATGGCACAGGCCAGCAGCCAAGGGGATCACAAGCCATGTGCCAGGCAGGGGAGCCCCATGGAAACCCCAGCACAGCCACGAGTGTCAGCAGGGACCTACAAGTGTGTGTGCACCACCAGGACAGCTCTGCCATGAGGGCACCAGCAGTGGCTCAGGTCCCTGATGGAGGCTGGTGAGATGCCATGCACCAGCCCACGTCATCCACCCAGGCTCCTACCCGCTCCTCATCCTTCCAGGGAATGCCACGCAGGCGCGTGTAGAGCTCGAGGTGCTCCTGGGCTGTCAGCTCATCGAAGAGTGCATCGAACTGGGGGCAATAGCCCAAGCTCTGCTGAACCTGCAGGAGCTCCTTCAGGATGCTACAGGAGAGAAGGAAGCGGGTATGGGGACAAGAAACTGCTTTTCAGGAGCACTGCATTGCTCACCCCCACTTTCACATGCTTTATAGTGGAGCATCTTCTACCAGGTAACCCACAAGAGGAAGCCTGGGCTGACAGCTGGTGTCACTTGCCCCCTCCCAGATGATGGTCAGCCCAGCAGGACATGGCTGCAGCTTCCCGAAGAGCCACATGGGCAGACTCACGCTTTTTCATCCTGGGAGACCCCCCCTCATCCCCAGGACAGCACGCAGTACCCACCTCCCACCCAGCTCATGCTGCCCAACCTGTGCCCATTAATGAAGGCCTCTCCACCAGTCGTGCTCTCATCCCCTGTCAGCATCTTGAAGGTGGTGGTCTTGCCCGCTCCATTGACACCCAGCAGCCCAAAGCACTCCCCAGGTCGCACACCAACACACAGCCGGTCCACGGCCAGGATGCGCCCGATCTTGCGGGACTTGTACACCTGTGGGGCAGGGGATGGGGACTCAGCCCACCAGGAGACACCTGTACCCCAGCCCCACGGCTCTGAGGTGTCTCCTTGCAGCCCTGGCACATCCCCCACCGTGGCTGCACCTTGGTGAGGTTCTCGATCTTCAGCATGTCGTTGTCAGCATCGCCGCGCAGGACACGGTGCCGCTCGTTGGCCACGTCGATGTCATCCTCAATTGGTTTGGTGGAGACGGGCAGCCGCCTGCAGGGCACGTGTGGGGATGAGCGTATGGGAGCTCCCAGCCGGAATCCCTGCTCCCAGCTTGCACCCACAGGAGGGGCAGCCTGGAGCTAAGGGGCCCTGACAGCAAAGCACTTCCCATGGGGGACTGTCCCCAGTGCCCAGCCACACTCACTGGGGTTTCCGGAAGAAGTTGTACTGGCACATGATGGTGATGAATAAGCCGACAAAGCCTTCGATTGTCATGGCAACGAGCCCCCGCGTCACGATGTCCCATTCGAAGGGTGATTTCATTTTATCAAACTGCCCTGAGTGGGAGAAAGAGGAGAGAGCAGCTGGGGACACCCTACTGTGGGAATAACCCTGCTACACATCCTGAGCTGCTCTGTGACCGGGACACTGGCCTGCTCTGTCCCCTTCCTTGCCGCAGCTGCCTGGTCACAAGGATTTCCATTCACAGCACATGGGCTGTTGAAATCATCTTCCAAGTTTTCAGCCTCAGTAGGATGAATCAACTCACTGAGAGTTGGGATGGATTTGTCAGATCCTACCCTAAAATTGTTCCTCGTGCTGCCAGCAGCACCTGGGTTATATACGGAAGCTGCTTGAGAAGCAGAGAGCAGCAAGAGCTTTTTGAGGCCAAGCTGAAGCTGTGAGTAGAAAAGGGCTCGTTCTGGCTGGGCAGCGCAGCCCTGCAAGCAAGAGACCACATCTGGAAGGAAAGAGTCTTTGCAGTCCCTATCCCTCACACTGCACAGCCCCACCATGGGGCCCCACCACGGCCCACCCCCACCAGCCTGCAGCAGCAGCATACAGCTCTGCCAGGGCTGCTCTCCCCATGAAGCTGTTATTCAGGGTAGCCCAAGGAACCATTTTCATCATCACCAGCACTAGGCCATGGCCGACCCTCAACTGTAACTCTCCCAGTCTAGTCCACAGCTTTTTGTTCCATAGTGTCCTGGGGCTCAGGACACCACATAGGGAACGTGAAAGGGATGTGTGGGACCCCCCCCCCCCCAACGCCACATGTCCTGTAGCAAAGGAGGGAAGGAACAAGAGGCCTACCAATCTTGGCATAGTATTCGTTGATGTACTCATTATAGGCCATCTCCATCAAGCCATGACCCAGGTTGTAGTTAGGGAATACAAGGAAGCAACTCTTCAGGTAGCTGTTCACCACCTTCAGATCCTGTGAGGATGGGCAGAGAGAACATGATCATCAGAAACACCCCCGAGGGCTGTGAGAGCATGGCAGGGTCAGGATTCCCACCAAGATATGGTTCCACTTCCCTGGCACTGTTAATGCCAGGTAGGATTGGGCTTGGAGCAAGCTGCTCTAGTGGAAAGTGTCCCTGCCATGGCAGGGAGTTGGAACTGCATGAGCTTTAAGGTCCTTTCAACCCAAACCAGTCTGGGATTCTAGGATGCTATGATATAGCCCAGTCAGGTCCCACAGTGGACCCTGTTGGGAGCAGGAGTTTGAAGCAAAGACCTCCCGAGATCCTCCCAGTCTGAGCTGTCCCACAACCTGATGACAGCTTCTCCATTCCAGGTGGTCCCAGGCAGAGCTCTGAATCTCATACCTTGTCATGCTCAAAGAGCTGCAGCAGGAACGTGGCAACAGTGGCTGTGATGCCAATGAAGAGGTTGATGACAATGAGGAAGACGTAGGCAGAACTGGGCACCTCAAACCAGAAGGAGGCAGGGTACATGATGGGTGTGATGGACCAGCTGGGGAAGTGAGCAGCAGGAGCACACGTCAGTGTGGCAGGAGAGGGACAGTGCAGTGCCAACCTTGGGCTCACCCATCTCCCAGCACTGCCCTCCCTGGGCTCTCCCATCCCAGCCCTTGCAGCCCACCACCTATGGCAGCTGCAGAACATCAGCCAGATTAGCAGCACTAAGGCCAAATCCTGCCAATGCAGTCACAGTGCAGATGGGGCACAGCAGTGACCTACCAGTGCCTCCTGAGCACCCCGCTAAGCAACGTACCCATAGAGCAGGAAGAGGGAGAGGACAGCAGGGAAGTTGGTAGGAGAGGTATATGCCGGGAGGTCGAACACGAACAGGATGATGATGCAGCATGTGGCCGGCACCAGATAGTTCAGCTGGAGAAGACAGGAACGTCTGTGACTGCTCAGCCACACACACAGCCCTGGGGACTCAGCCATGGGGTGGGACCATGCACCCTGCTCACCATGTCCCACACATAGTTGGCCAACCAGTAGATGACAGGGTCACAGCCACTCACAAACTGCAGATGTTTGGCCTTGGTGGCTTTTTCAGCCACCAGGAACACCACAAAACTGGCTGGCACAAACGACATGGCCACGATGATGAAGATGGCAATCACCACGTCGGTACCTTGCAGGCTGCATGGGGAGCAAGGAGAAGAGCAGAGACCCCATCACCCTCAGCTGCCCCAGAGAAGGACCACGTGTCCTGGTGTGCGACAGGGCACAGCACACAGACCCCCACGGCACAGCCAGCCAGTCCCCTGCCACGCAGCTTGTAAGGCAGAAACCTCAGCACTGCCCTGCAACCCACGGTGAGGAGCATCCTCCCTCCCACGGGACAGCCACCCTCCCTTCAACCCACTCCCTGGACCTACAGGTAATCCAGGGACAGGCTGGCACTCGTCTTGTTCATGGGGTGGTTGGTGACCGTGATGCCTGTAAGATGACCCAAGAAAAAACATGGGAGTGAGAAAGCTGGCTCAGCACAAAAAGTCTTGTCCCCAGCCTGCCTGGTGAAGACAGGTTTTAACCCTGCAGCTTGGCAGGAGCTGAGCCGTCTGAAGCCTTCCAGCACCTTGAGGCCAAGCCCTCCCTCACCAGCTGGCAGAGAGCATTCAGACACACACTGCAAGTCCAGGTGCCTCCAGGCAGCACTCTGGGGCATTCTTCCCAGCCCAGACTGGAGAGATTTTGCCCAGCTCAGATACAGCCAAGACGTGTGACCTCCCTGCCCCAAGTGGGCACTAGGCTGCTTGGTTCAAGGAGGGGACATTGCACTTTACAACCTGGTTGGACCATGCCCTAAAGCTTATCCAGGTCCTCACCATAGGCAGCAGGGTTGCCTTTGCTCTTGGGCAAGTTGGCTCGCAGGATGGCGTTGTTGAGAGCATTGAGGTAGGTGGGCATGCTGTGATAGCCCTTGTTGTTGTAGAAAACCTGAAGCAGAGAAGAGTGGTGGGAGGTGGCAAGAGAGCTGGGCCCATGGCATCTGTGCTGGATGGGACAGCCACAGGGCAGGCTTCCTGTGCTGCTGGCTGTGGGGCCAGCAGGTCAATGCTGACCATGCTGGGCCAGACCTGCTGGGGTGGAAGCTGCAAGAGCCCCGCCAGATTCCTCAGTGGAGAGCACAGCTGTAGAGCACGGCGAGAGGCTCCTGCTGTGCCCACAGCGCTGCTTCCCCCTTCTCCTCCCACCCACCCGTGGCTGCCGCTGCCCTGCCATCCCCAGCCCCATGGCACAGTGTGCTTTTACCTGGGCCGTTCTCCTCACAGCAATCTTGCGCACCGTGGCGGGAGCCCTGGCCCCAAAGGAGGCCGGGATGGATTTCTGGACGTTGCCGAAGGTGAGTGCCCCATACCTGTGGGACGGGGCACCATCAAAGAGCTGTGGCCGCTGCCCCCCACCTCCGGGAGTGAGGCCATGCTCCTGTCAGCACCCCAGGAAGCTGTTCCCCAGCCCCTCAGTCCCCCAGCCCTGTTCCATGGCTCCAGGCAGGCCCTCCCCGCCTCCCTCTTGCCTGTGCAGCCGGAAGCGGTCCGAGGTGTAGAGCAGATACTCAGAGACGTTGCGCCCTGTGATGTCTGCCAGGATGTCCCCTGTCACCACCTTCATCTGTGGCGGGTGGCCCCCCACACCACTGGGACAGGAGAAGCCAGTCCCCTGCATGGAGCACGTGCACTTGATGGGCTCGTGGACAATGTGAGGCAGGGCAGGAGCCGAGGTCACGGTCTCTGAGGAGCAGAGAGGGCAGCTCACAGCCAGGCTCCTGTCTGCCTCGTTGCCCAGGACAGTGTCGGGCAAGAGGCTGAGCCCGGGGGTCCCAGGCAGGCAGGGAGTGAGGGAGTGCATGCTCTGAGCCAGCGAGAGGGCTTTTGTGTCCTGATGACTGAGAAGGACAGAGAGATGGACATGGGGGAAAACTTCGCAGGGCAGAAACACTTCAGAGACGGAGCACAAAGTGTGGCTGGAGAAGGCAACGGCACAGCAAGAATGACAAAAGGCTGGCCACAGGGTTCTCAGGGGTGTCACCATCCCAGAGAGTTCTACCAGCGCTGCCAGGGCTGAACAGAGAGCAGTGCTCCGTGGCCAGTACCTGCCCTGAGGCACAAGTCCAGCCCAGCAATGCTGTGCTCTGCTATGGCCAGGCCAAACTGACAAGGATTCCTAGAGCTGCTCCTGTGGGGATGATGCATCACCTCCTTGATGGAGTTGCACCCTAGGCCTAGACACACTCAAGCACCAAGCACAGGTGATACCTTTGACGGCAGAAGAGAAAGTCGTGGAGTTCCAGGCACGGAGCAGGTCCTCATCCATCGAAATGGGGTAATCGGAGGGAGCCGGGGATGGAGGCGGCGGCACAAAGTTGGAGAGGGGCAGGCCCTGGGTGAAGGAGTCAATGCACATGGCATCGAAGTACTTGGCCGCCAGCATCTTGGACTCGTTGCTGTTGAGGTTCTGCATGGACTGGTCCAGTGTGTTGTTGAAGGGTGTCTTGAGCACACATGTGGCCCCCACACCGGAGGGCAAGTGGAAGGTGTTCACCAGCTGCTGGGGGCTGGCATCAGGAGACAGCCTGATGCTGCAGGAGAGGAGCAAGAGACATGAGCCTCATCACATTGGTCATCTTCTCATGGGATCTCAAGGCCTTGGTACTTATCATGGCCTGAACAGACATGGCTGAAGAGGCACACACAGCCCATGCCCAGCATGAGCTGAGCTGCTGATCTCAGTCAGCACCTCTCTCAGAGACACCCTGGGGAGAATGTAGGCTGCTTTCTGCATGGGGACAAGGAACACCAGGCTCTGCGCCAAGCCTGAGCCAGCCCTGCTCCCCTCAACCACAGTCACAGGGATGGAGATAAGGATGGGGCACGAGACACCGGGTCACCTGCAGGCAGCAGCTCTCACCGGTATTCACGCCGCTCCTCGTTGGCATAAGGAATGAAGTTGCCTTTCGGCTGGGTGTAGTTGTGGTACTGCGATGGCGAGAGGATGAGGGGTGGCAAGTCACCTGCAGGGACAAGGACACGAACCCGCTCACACCACTGCCCACAGGCAGAGCAGCAGAGCACAGGCAAGCCTCATCCTTGCCTGGCCCCAGCCGCTGTCCCCACCAGCCATACCGGGGCAGGCAGAAAAGGCCACCTGTAATCCCCATTGTGTGGGGTTGACTCACACGCACCTATTTCGGGCACAGAGAGTGCCACCGTCATGGCCACGCAGACGAAGAAGGCGGGCAGGAGGATCTGCGAGAAGAGGGCCTTGGTGTTGCGCTTGGCACAGTGGAAACGTTTCACAATCAGCCCGTGGAACTGGCGCAGCTTCAGCCAGGAGCCCTCCAGCTTGAAGCTCCCCTGCCCAGCCAGGTCGTGGTCCTCCACATCCGCCTCTTGCTCTGGGAGGAGAGAAGGACATCAGCGCCCTGCACAGGCACTCCCACACCGGCTGTGTCCTCCAGGGAGCTGAACTGGGCTCCAAGCTGGGCACAGCCACCCCGTGGGACAGGGCAGCACCCAACCCTGACAGCCCCTGAGCCGCAGCAGCACTGGGATGTGAAGTGAGGCAGCTGGCTGGCGGGTTCCTCTTGGCCCAAAATGAGAAATTTAGACGATAGGTTTAAAAAAACCAACCAAAATTGGTGGGTTTGGCAGAACCTCTCCGTTTTCCCATCAGCTCTCCCAGCTGGCGAGGGGTCAGCACAGCTGGGACGTGGGTGGGGTGACCCAGTGAGGGAGTGGGCATGGGGCTGGAGCTCTGCTGTGGCACTGCCTTGGCTCTGCCTCCCACCACCCAAATCACAGCACTCGGAGCAGCCCTGCCAGGGAAGCAGCACAGCATGTCCCTGAATTAACCATGACAAGACCCACTGGGATAACTCGGAGGATTTGCAGACAAAACAGCAGCCTCCTGCTGCCTGCCTGCATCCTCCATCCTCCAGCAACCTCAGCATCTGGGTAGGGAGAGCCCCAAGCCCAGGTCAGGGTACAGACAGTGAAGCCAGTGGCTGGAAGATGACTCCACACCCAAAGGCCAAGAGGAGACAAACCACCCGGGAGCCAGTGCGAGGAGCGAGCGCGTTAGTGGGGTGTGTCTGCAAGGTGGCACTCGTGGGAGTGAGAGGTGAGGGGCAGAGCTAACGCTGGCTGTGCCCGTGCCCGCCAGCTCCATGTCTCAGCGCAGGTCCCCCATGCGTACCCCACCAGTCTGTGAGTATGAACTGGTGACAGGACCCGTTTCCAGCCCTCCCACCCAGGCTGCAGCGCTGGCGGCTGCACCATCAGATCCCACGCAGAGCCTCGCCACAGCCCCCAGACCAGGGACACCCATGTCCCCTGCCCAGCGCCACGGACAGGCGCTGGCACTGCCCTGGCCACCCTCCATGTCCCCGCCTCACGGGTGCCTGCCGCTGGCCAGGCGCCGGCGGCACCAACCTTGCAGACTGATGTTATCGGGGTCCTGCCGGTTATCGAACAGGGGCGCGTAATCCCCAAAGAACTCAGAATAAGCCCCACCTTCATCACCCCGCACGGAGCCCACCGAGGAGGCTGAGCGCAGGGATGCCTGGGACTGCGCCAGCTTGGAGCACGTCACCAGGTTGCTGAGCTCCACCTCGGGCTTCTCCGGTACTGCTGCTTCGGCCAGGACCTCCCCGTTGGCCTCAGGCTTTGGGCCTAGCTCGGGGGTGGGTGGCTGCAGGGTGTCCTTCTTGGACTCCTTCATGTCTGGGAAGAGAAAGCGGGTTGCCGCTGGCCACGCCACCCCCCAAGTGTGGCACAGAGCAGCGACGGAGTTGCTCTGCAAACACGTGGAGCAAAAGCTGGCTGCCCTGGGCGGGGATAGGCTCCACTGGAGACCTCTCCTCCCCTTGGGACAGGAGACTCCCAAGGCAGCCACACAGAAGGGGACAGGAGCCACCAAGCACCTGCAACGGCTCACGGCCCCTCACCAGCCCCAGCAGCACCATGTGCGTCCCCACTGCTCGTACCCGCGTCACTGTTCTCCAGAGACTGGTCCTCCTCAGACACCTTCAGGAAGACCTCCTCCAGTGTGGTGTCCATGAGCCCAAAACTGGTGAGGTCCAGCTCCTCCAGGCTCTGTTCCAAGTGCTGTAGGGGCAAAGAGCTGTGTAAGGAGGGCAGGAGGTGCCTACAGTGCCAGGGCCCCCAACAACTGCCTGTCTGCCCACCCTGCCGGCCACAGCGGGTACCTGGAAGAGCCTCTCAAAGCACCCCTTCTTGACAGCCTCACTGGGCAGGACGTAGGAGAGCTCAGTATTGGTGTCTGAGATGAGGAGGCAGGAGGCCACATACTTCTTGATGAACTGGGAGACACGAGGCTCAGAGCAGGGGCTGACGGAGCAGTGGGCTGGTGGGCTGTGCGGCTGGGCTGGCTCTGAGGCAGAGGGGCAGCACCGGTTGGTCACTACACAACTGGCCTCCCATCAGGACCCAACACATCCACCCTACACCCCAGTGCTGTGGGGGCTCCCCCAGCCTTCATCATTGGGTGCTGTGGTTTCCTGGCAGCCCAGCCTGCCCTGGGAATGGTGCTCTGCACTGCAGCCGCACTGGACATATCCAAGGGCAGCCCATGGGCCAGACAGAATCAGTGCCTGGAAGCAAATATCACCAAGCAGGGTATAACCTGGGACCCAGACAGGAGAAATCAAGGCAGAGCAATGCTACCTTCTACAGCCCTGCCTCATCCCCCTCCACCCTCCATCCAGCCTGAGACTCTGGGAGGGAGCACTTGGGTGTTGACCTTTCGCTCCTCTCCTGGGGTGAAGGACTGGTCCCACCTACGCCTTTAAACAGAGGGTCCCACTGCCCCCAGACCTGTGCCATTCCTGGTGTCTGACTGCTTCTTCACTACTGTCAGCTTGTAGCCATCACCATACGTGCTCTTAAGGAAGAGTGGAGAGCCACAGCACTTGAGCTTGCCATGGGAGATGATGGCGATACGGTCACCCAGCAGGTCAGCCTCATCCATGTGGTGTGTGGAAAGCAGGATGGTCCTCCCTGATGGTGTCACAGAGCTTCAGTTGAGGGGCCAGAGCCACGGCAGCCAGAGGAGCGATGCTGGGCTCTGGCACCTCCACTCACCTGGCTTGTACTTGAGGATAAGGTCCCAGATGGCCCTGCGTGCATACGGGTCCACACCGGCCGTGGGCTCATCCAAGATAACGGCCCGTGACCCACCCACAAAGGCTATGGCCACCGAGAGCTTCCTCTTCATGCCCCCTGAGAGGGTCTGCACCAGGGAGTGGCGTTTGTTGGAGAGCTCCAGGTCCTCAATCATCCTGGGGACAAGGGAGAACACCAGGGATGCTGGGGGACCGTACTGGTGCCCAATGATGCCTCTTCCCTGCATGGCCCTCAGCTGCTGGGACAGTCCAGCTGCAGCCAGGCTACAACAGCACCTTTTGCTTGCTTCCACAGCCTGACACCCCAAGTTTTGGAAAGCACTTGGTGGAGCTGCTCCAAGAGACGGCTCTGCTACCAGATCATAGAATCACAGATCACCCACCATGGCTTTAGGCAGCAGGAAGCAGACCCACTCATGCAGAAGGAGCTGGAGGGTGCCTACTTGTCCATCTCCTTGCGGATCTCCTCCTCTGCCATGCTCTTGAGCTGTGAGTAGAACCAGAGGTGCTCTTCCACTGTTAGCCTGTCAAACAGCACATTGTGCTGTGGACACATGCCCAGGTTCTTCCGGATCTCATCCATCTCCGTTCGGATATCATGGCCATAGATGGTAGCAGAGCCCGAGGTTGGAGGGAACAAGCCAGTGAGGATGGACCTGGAAGGATGGGAAAAGGCAACAATATGAGGAATCTTGGATTCCTCTGTCTGATTTCAATCCCAACCACCTCTAGGAGCATCTGCTGGGCTCAAGCTGAGCAAGTCAGTGCAAGACCTCCATGCTACCCGTACATCCACACCACTGCCTGCACAGCACTACCTGCCCATGAGCCCGGCCAGGACACCATGCAGCACCCTCCCACCCACTGCAGCTGGCCAGAAGGACATGGCCCATGTCCACCCTAATGGGCACTCACATGGTGGTGGTTTTCCCTGCACCGTTGTGCCCCAGGAAGGACACCACTTGGTTCTCATAGAGGTTGAGGCTCAGCTTGTTCAGCGCCAGCTTCTTGTCTGTCTTGTAAACTTTGGTGAGCTTGTCAATGCAGACAACCAAGGGGAGGTGGGTGGGCTCCTCCTCAATGCCACGTGTCTCCTCTGCTGTGAGAGTGGGATAGTGAGGAGCTGGAGTGTGTCAGGAAGGCTGAGCTTGGAGCAGGGATCCCCAGGGGATGAACATTCATCCCACAGCAGCTGTTCCAGCTCATGGCCCCCTCCCCTCTGCTTCTTGCCAGCTTCCCCTCATCCCATGCCACACATAGCAGCTCCCAGACAGGCAGCAGTGCCTGGGTAAGGATCCTGCCCTTAGAAGGGCACAGGAGACACACAGTGCTCCATGAGCACAGCAGGACCCTGTGCCACCCACTTCAGTCCCTGTCTGCCCTCACCCATCCTCCGGCTCTCCATGGCACAGGCCTGATCCTCCTCCATGATGCTGAGGCGGGTGGTGCGGGACCAGGGCCACGTCCATTCCCAGGTCTCCACTCGCCCGTTGCCCAGCCAGTAGGACTTCTGGAAGGGGAAGTACCAGGGCCGCGGCAAGCCAAACATACCTGCAATCACCCAGTGTGGTCAGGGTAGCCCTGCACCCATGTCTGAGAGCCAGGACAGAGGTTGGCACAGGTAAGGGCATGGGCCTGCAGGTTTCCCAGCTCAGGGACATCACTGTGGGGTGGAGGCTACAGGTGCTTTGGCCAACTGGACTCAGGGCAATGCTGCTGGGCTATGCAAGGAAGAAAGGTCTTTTGGGCTTTGGGGTGGGCTTGGCTCACACTTTGGTTTCACCAGAAAGACAAGGAAGTAAGTAAGACCCCTGCCCAAGTCGACAATAAAGGGAACCTGTGCTCCAATGTGGACACCTTGCTTCGCTACAGCTGGCCAGTGAACTGAGACGTGACTGAAGATGTCCAAGGAACCTGCTGGTGTCACTAGGTCAGGGCATATGGGCAGGTGGCCCCAGCAGAACACACGCAGGGCACCATGAAGGCACACTGTGCTGAATCCCACCATGTCAGGGCTGAGCAACACCAGCAACCAGCAACCCCCCCAGTGAGGAGGTTCCCGTAAGATCAGAGGTGCCCTCATCCCCACTGCGCACACCTACCTGGGTGCACAGCCTCAATGTACCATGTGAGCACCCCGTACACCACAGCATCCACGATCAGCATCATCATGGACAGGAGGAGGTTGAAGTCATCTCCTTCCACAGGTGACTGACTGAAGGTGTGCCACTGGATGCCCACACCAGCCACCTCATACAGAGCAAAGTACTTGGAGCCCAGGCCGAAGGCTGTGGTGGACATGAGGGACTGCAGAGAGGTGAAGAGAATGAAACATCAGCAGGAATCACAGGGCACCTCCAAAGGGACAGGTTGGGGCAAATTCCTATCCAGTGCTGCCCCACCCAGCCCTGTGGAGATGGTCCCTGCCCTGGGAGGCACCAAACTTTCTGGAGATGCCTCAAAAGCCCCTTGGGGACTTGGTTCACACAGGCAGAGGTTTGTCCAGGGCTTGGTGGCCTGTGTACTGGACACGTGGTGCCCAGGGCAAAGCATCTCTCCAGCAGCTGCAGCCAACTCACCGCGATGCATTTCTCAAAGGCTGTGATCTTGTCATGTGCCACCTCCTCTCGGATGGCCACATACATGTAGGGCACATAGCTGAGGAAATAGATGATGCCACCGCAGGCGGAGGCCAGCTTGGCCTTGGAGTATAGCACAGATACCAGGAAGCTGCAGGGAGGACAGCATCACCTTGGGTCCTACCCCACCAGGGCTTTCCCCACACTGTCTGATTTTGGCAGTGTTGAGGTGATAAATCAGCCCCATGGCACAAGGACTCCAGCACTGCCCATGCCTCCTCACCCCACAGAGCAGAGCAGGCACTCACCAGAACATGATAGTGGCCACTGCATAGATGGCAAGAAAAAGCCAGATGATGAGGACATCGCTGTGCATCAGGACCTTGCCATACTTCAGGATGGCCGTGAGCGCTGTGACCGAGATGGAGAGCTGGACGAAGCCAGTGATGAACCAAGCCACCCAATGCACCGCATTGTTCAAACCCATCATCTTCATCACCTGCAGGACCAAAACTGCTCAGTGGTGCTGTCCCCTACCCTGCGCACCCTGGCTGCCTCTCTCGCTGGGGCTGGGAGGAACGGGCTCCTGGGGGCTGGGGGGCAGGCAGGACACAGCACCCTGTGCCAGGGTGTCAAAGGGATCAGCTCCCTCCAGCACTGAGCAGGGCTCACGCTGGGTTACACTTGGAAGGACCAGCTCAGCTCAGGGATGTGAGATCTGAGCCCACCCCAGAGAATGGGGAAGGTGCCCAGGGACAGCACAGGACATAGAGCTCAGAGATGTCAGCTTCTCCCCAGGGCTCTCTCACCATCCCTACCTCTTTCAGGCGATGTTCCTTCTCTGTCACAATGTGCTGGATCATCATGGCCACTGAGTAGACCCAGGAGATCACCATGCACAAGGGCATCATATGCTCAATAACAAAGAGGAAGCTGTTGGGGTAGAAAGGGGAGAGCTGGATGGGGGCACCACAGAGACCTGGGGAAACCCTAGGGCACAGGGCAGAAGAGGGGTTCTCCCGCTGCTCGGGGACAACCAGCCCTCCAGTCCAGCAGTTCCTAAGTACCCTGAAAGAGCTTCTCCAATGAGCCCATAGGACAATCTAGTGTCCTGGCTCTCAGGTCCTGGCACGCATCAGCCCAGTGCCCTGCGTACCCTGGTATAGACAAGACACTATCCACCCTTCTGCCCTGGAAGGTTGGTGCATCTTGGACTTCTCCAGGTGCTTTCTCCAGACCACTGTGCTCAATAACCACCAACAGATCCATGTGCTATCCATTTACTCCACTCCTCTTGTTCTCCCAACACTTTCAGCCTCCAAGACACTCCACAGCCCACTAACTGGGCAAAAAATCCTTTCCCTGCTTTCCTATCCTGGTGGTCCAAGGAACAGTGTTTAACTAGATGCTCATCATTCCCAATGTCACCAACCTCCTGCAGGCCCCCAAACTTCTCCCTTTCTCCCAGCTGAGGTGTCCTGGCCTGCAAAGGAAAAGAGGGAAGGTCCTGCCCTGCCGCATGGGTGCTACTCACTCGTCCCGGGTGTAACATGGGTATGGGAACATCTGCACATAGTTGCCAGGCTCCACCACGTCGTGGCCAACAAATGTGTTGATGAGGGCACGCTCCATCATGTCTGAGAGGAGGAGCAGGGACTGAGCTTAGCAGGCAGTGCAGGCAGGGGCCGCAGGCAGCAGTGGCAGGGAACTGGCACTCACCCTGGATCCAGACGAAGCCATAGAGGAAGTAGAAGCGGCCACCAGTATTGGGGCCAGGCCGCCAGTATGCCCGCCGGATCTCGTTGGTCTTCTCTGTAAAGCTGGAGTTCTGCCGGATCTTGTACATGACGTGGGGAGGCAGTGACCCGTCCCTGTTGGTCTGGAAGATGACACCTGCAGTGGGAGAGGCAGGGAGCCCGCTGGCACCACGAGACACAGCCACTGCAGTCACAGGCAGGGACATGCAGAGGGTCAGCGTGTCCCAAGCAAGGGCACCACAAGGGCTGCCATGGGTTAGGTGAGGCGGGCATGGTCCTGGCTTGGGTTACAAGGGCACACGGGCAGCAAGCAGTGGCAGTGGGAAACCAAGGACAGCAGCAGGGTGCTGCGCCCAGCAGGGCTCAGCCAGGGCAGAGGATGGGTACAGTGAGATGCTAGGTCTGCTCATCCACCCAATGCATGCACCAAGGGAGCATGTCTCAGACCCAGTGGCCCCAGCTCACAGCACAGTTGGAGAAGGACATAGCTTCAGGGACCCTTATGAAGGGGCTGGTTCCTGGGGACATACTGGCAAAGACTGTGACATTGTCCTGGTAGGCCTGGTTCAGTGTGTAGTTGACGATGCTCTCCTCATCTGGGAAGCCTTTGAAGATGTCCACGCTGACCTAGCGGGAGGGAAAGGCTGGTGAGAACTCATTGCTCCTGACGGTCTAGCAAATGGACCCTTGCAGACAGTGCAGCATGTGCACCCACAGCCACGCCATGAGCCCCTGAACCAAATGGTGGATGGGCACCTCCACCACCTACATCTATCCTAAGGCACATGACAGTACAGAAGCCACTGTCGCCTCCAGGGCTCAAGTCCCATGGCTTTAAGATAGCCTGAGCAGACCTAACCCTCTTCAGTCCCACAGAGCATGGCTGTGAGCAGTGGGTGCTGCTCTGGCACCCCTGTTCCCACAGGGCACAACCTCACCTTGGCCATGAAGTGGACCCAGCCACAGGCAGCATTGTCGATGGTGTCCAGCTGCTGGAGCAGGACACTGGCATTGGGCAGGGAGAAGTTGCCATTGAGGAAGTTGTGGAGAACATCACTGTCAGAGACATTCAGGATCTCTGGGTGCTTGTGTAGGTCAGCAGTGAACTGGGACAGAGACACAGGAGGGAGACATTGGAACACACCCTGCCGCTCAGTGCCCTGTCCTTCCTATGGACACAGGCAGGACCTGGGAATGGGGGAAGCAGCATCCACCCCAGCATCCACCAGGGAATCAGCCTGGTCTCCACAAGAGCAGGGTGGGCACCCAAGATCACCCAAGAGCTTCACATGAAGAAGCTATGAGGTGCCTTGGGGCAGGACACCCCATTCCCACCCACTTCCCAAGCCCAGGCTGGCTCAGTCCCCACTACTCCATCCTACCTGCTGGAGCCAGCGGATGCGCCTCTGCAGCCTCCCCTCCTCCAGGTAGGCACGTATCTCAGGGGAGATGTTCAGCCATGCTTTGGCATAGTGGGTGACGTTGCCCACAAAGGCAAAAGTTTCGTTGGCATGAAAGAGAGGAACGTCACACACTGGGAGCAGGCAGGAGGTCCCCTGCTTTCTGGGATGACCAGCAGCATGGATGCAGCTGCCCCAAGGGCCAGGGCAGCTGCCTGCTTCCGCTCCCACTGAGCCTGCTTTGGCACGTGAGGGGCTGTTGGGAGAGGAAGGACAGGAGAGGAAGGACAGAAGCCCTGGCCTCTGCTCTCTTACCTTCAGGATGACCTTATCCACTTCGGTGCCCACAGGCGCATACAGGATTTTGGGGTTGCTGGTCATCAGGTGCACGAGGAGGCCCAGGTTCCGCTGCTCCTTGCTGGTGAAGCCCAGTGAGCTCATGTTGCCCTGCTTCAGCGCCTCAGGCTCAATTGTCCTGCAAAAGGGGCTCAGGCTGCCAACGCTGCTCCCCAGCACCCCTCACTGCAGGCAGCTCCCACCCCTAACAGGGAGGGGACTCCCCGCTCAATCCCATGCCAGCGCAGTGCTGCCCAGCACAGGGAGCTTCCCCCCGGCACCACACAAGGATGCAGTGCAGCATCCATCCCCCACGTGCTCATCAAGGGCTGACTGGAGCCCTCGACCACGCTCCTGCAGCCCTGTCCCAGTCGGAAAGCATCTGGATCCAGCTGCTCCATCCCCCAGGGTTCGTACCGGTTGTTGCCGCAGAGGATGGGCTGCAGCCCAGCCCAGAGCTGCACAAATGCTGAGAACTGTCCCTGGGGGTTCTCACCCCCAGCGGGGCTGCCCCCGGCACCCTCCTCCGCTGTGGTGTTGCTGGCTGTGGCATTAGCACTGGCCCAGCCAGTGCTGTTGGCAGTGGGTGGAGGGGTCTTGCTGGCACAGGCTCCCCTGGGTAACAGCTTGGCCAGTGCTGAGAGGATATTCACGTCACGGAGAACCTTCTCCATCTCCACCAGGTCCTCGAGGAGGGCATGGAGGCGGTGCTGGGCAGCTGTGCTGTTCACTTCGTCCAGCTTCAGCTGCAGGAAAGTGGTGACCCATGGCTGAGTGACACGGGGAATACCAAGCAGTACATGTCCCACTTCTTGATTAAGAAATCAAGCCAGGGCCCCACACTCAGTGCCAGGCACCCATGGTCATCAGACAGCAGGAGCGCAGGCAAATGCTGGCATGGGTCTTGCTGGGGACAGAAGACGTCTCTCAGGCAGGACGGGTGGCCACAAGGGACATGTCAGACTCAGGTGGGACACCCCAGAGCCAGCCCAGAGCTGTGCCACCAGGGATACTGCCAGTCCAAAGGAGAGGACCCTGCAGAGACATGCTTGGAGGATGCTGGGGACACCTAACCCCATCCAGGAGGGGAATCATTGGGGTCCTGCTGTGGGACTGGGCAGTGGGTGCCCATGTGGGGTAATGGGGTGATCAGGAGGGACTGAGCCATGTAACAAAGCCCTTCTGCCACCACACATCCCTGGTGAGGAGGGAAACCCAGCCCAGGCCGAGTCCCTGCCACGACCCCCCCTGCAGCTGTCAGTAAGCACGTCCCACAGCCCCGCGCTCACCCTGCTGACGATCCTGGGGGTGTCCAGCTGGTCCCGCAGCTCAGCTGCGAGCTGGCTGAAGCGGTCGCGGCGGGCGGCACGGCTGCCGTTGCAGGCCAGCGTGCGGTACGCCTGCAGCACCGGCTGCTGCGCCGGGCCCACGCGCAGCAGGCGCCGCAGCCCCGCAGGGCTCCGCTCACACGTCAGCTGCTCCAGCACCGGCCCCGTGAAGAGGACACCCTGCGGGACACGGAGCCATGCGGGCACCGCACAGGCTGCAGGGCCCCGGCACAGCACCCGCCCCACGAGCTGCTCACCTCCATCTCTGTGACGAGGGACTGGGGACTGTTGGAGGCAGCGGGTGCCGGTGTGGCAAGGCCCAGGGCCCGGGAGAGCAGGCGCAGCAGTGCCGGGCGGTGTGGGGCTGCGGCGGGGTCCCGCAGCGCCCTGTGCACCAGCCCCTCCCGAAGGCTTCTCCAGCCGCCTGGCAGACTCTGCTGCAAGAGGAGTTGCTGGTGGGGGTCCCCAGGGTCCCCCTCCATGTGTCCCCCCTAGGCATAAGGAAACGGCCTCCACGGTCTCCATGGAGAGGAGAAGAAAGGGGGATATGCAGATGGGGGGAGCACGGGTCCTCCGCACACTAGCCAAGGGAAGGAACAATCTCCCTCACTCCCTCCACATTCACCATCCCATTCTCACTGCAATGGGAAACTGAGGCACAGGCACTGATGTGCCTCAAAGCACTGGGGAACCAGTGGCAGCACCAGGACAGGACTCAGCCATCCCTGCAGCTGCTCTGGCCACCTGACAGAGTACCATCACATCCCCCTTGCTGGGATGGACACCCCCAGATCGCCCTGTGGTGCGACATGGAGGATGAGCTCTACCCCACCATGTCCCCCATGCATGGCACTGCTCCTCACCTCCAGACGTGTCATCTTCTCACTGGCACCAAACCCATCCCACAGGTCTCGCTCCCAGGTCTCATCGGATACCAAAGGAAAGGAACCAAAAAACAGGCGATAGACCTGCACCAGGGGTGGGAGCAGAGCTGCCGAGCATGCAGGAGCACAGGCACCCACCTGCCCAGTCATGCCCTGGCGTGGTGGGGTGGCAGCACAGGACAAGTCCTGCTGGGTGCCCTTGGACTGAGGGTCTGGTGGTCAGAGCTGTCTGGGTCAGGACATGCCCGTTGGCTGGGGCAGTGCAGACCCCTGCTGGGCAGTCACAGCTCCCGCAGGCTGTCACCCACCTCCCGCAGGTCAACACTGGAGCCCAGGAGCAGCTCGGCTGTGCTGTTGGGCAGGGACAGGTTCTGTGTCAGGAAGCGGTGCAGCTCGCCCTGGTCCTTGGCTGCCCATGCCAGTGTGAAGCCAGATCCTGTCAAAGAACAAGGGGCAGCACAGGGCTGTCAGAGAAGCCCCCCAGCATCAGGGACATAGCAGAGCCCCATGTGGGGACACATCACAGCTGGCCCTGCACGACACACTGGTATGTGCCCTGGGATGAGGCACTGCCCACATGCCATCACATTGCTGGTTGCCTGGCAGATGGGCACCTCCATCCCTGCCTGCACAGGCAGCGAGGGGCAGGCAGGACACAGCCTACCTGCTGGGTCGCTGAAGTGAGTCTCCATGGAGCTGGGCTCACTGCTGCTGAGAGCTTCCAAATGTCTGCGCAGTGACTCCAGCTCCTCCTCCAGCCCCGGGTGCTCTGGGTCGAAGAGGCTGCTCTGCTCCACTGCTTCACTGAGGTGCTCCAGGAGCTGCGTCACCCTGCGGGAGCCCAGCACCACTGCAGCTTCAGGGACAGGGATGGGAGCACCTTCCACAGAGCCCCTCGGGTGCGCGGGGCAGCAGTGCTGCCTGCCACAGGCACCGCTGCCATAGAGCTGCCCTCACCAAATCCAGCGTGCCAGGGGCACAAAGCAGAGCCCAGAGGTATCCCCAGGGGCCACCATCCTCCTCCCAGCACCAGGCACCCAGGAGCCCAGGGGGAAACAGGCTGAGGTGTCCCCTGCAGCCCAGGGACACGGTGCTCTGCACCCAAACACTATGGGGGACGCAGACTCGGGGCAGTGCAGCGAGGGAGGGGACAGGCTGTGCGCAGGAGCGTGCCAAGGGGAGGAGGGCACGACTCACGTGGAGTTGGAATACTGCAGGAAGCCGAACTCATCGCGCTGGCCATCGGGGCACAGGGACTGCATGACGGGCAGGATCCCGGCCGAGGTGAGCGGTGCCGCCGTGTAGAAAGCTGGAGCCAGCAAGAGCACGGAAGAGGCCAGGGAAGGTGCGGCCAGGGCAGGAAGAGAGGTAGGGAGGCAGGGAGGAGGCAGAGGGGAAGCAAGGGGCCACCAGAGAGACAGACACTCAGTTCAAAGAGGAGCTGGGCCCTGCGAGCCCCGCGGGAGGTTGACGGCCAAGGGCACAAGGCTGCAGCATTGCCACAAGGCTGGCCCTGGCTGGTGGCCCTGGGGCTGCGGGCAGCTCTTGCACCGCGGCTCCTGCCCCTGCTCACTCCCCCCTCGTGACAGGTCCCTGCTGCCCCAGGACAGTGCTGGTTCTGCTGCTTGCCCCAGGATGGCTGCCAACCTCCCCCGGCCTCTCGGTCCCTCTTGTTAGTAACCTCCGAGGCGCCACCAGGTCTCCAGAGGAAGAGAAGGAAGAACACAACAAGGAACAGAAGAGTTGTCACCCACAGCCCTGAGAGCACCCGGCTTCCCCCCATCCAGCTGCTGGAGATGCGTGGACATGGAGACACAGTGGGGAGAGACGGACGAAATGAGGAACAGCAAGGGGACAGCAAACCTTCCCCCCTCCACTGGTGCCAAGCCATAGTCCCTGCTGGGGTCGCTCCATGGAGGGTAAGCCCAGGACGGCCCCGTCCAAAGAGGACCAGAGGTTGTCACTGGGCAGCATGGGGCAGGGACCCTGCTCTTGCACCCTGGCCGGTGGCCCCATGGTTAAGAGACAGGTCAGTCCTGTTAGCACAGCTGTGGCGGTCAGGGGCTGGTGAAGACAGGCTTCTGACAGGAACAGGGCCAGCAGCCTGCTGGGGTGGCAGCACAGACAGTTGGTGGCCATGCCACACTTTGGTGACAAAGCCAGCACACGGATTGAATGTTGCTGGCCTCCAGGCTCCTGGTAGTGCCATGTCCCAGCTGCAAGGCACCAGAACAAGGATGGTGGTGATGCAGGGGTGGAAGCCAACTCCAGCTTCTTGGGGACCAGCCTGGGAAAGACTTAGGTGACCACAGGCTATGACCATGCAGGGTCTGCCCCAGAAGGGAGGCAAGAAAATGGGGTAGGACAAGCCTCCACCTGGCCTGGAGAGCCCTGTGCATGCAAGGAGACTGGCAACATCACCACCAGCAGCCTTAATAGGGGAGAACCTGGCACCACCAGCCTGGTGTGGACACCACCACGGGGCAGTCCCGGCTGGGCAGCCCTCAATGCCCAAGCTCATCTTCACCAGCCACAGAGGAAGGCAACCAGGTTACAGAAGTGTGCATTAGGCCAGAGTGAGTTAATCAAAACTAGGCTCTTTCTCCCCAGAATGCGTGGCTGGCACAGGCAGGGAAGGGGGGAAGCACCCACCCGCCCCACCAACTTACAGACTGGCGCATGCAGTAGAGACATGGAGGGCAGGCAGGCAGGGGAGATGGTGGGAAAGAAAAAGAAAATGTGAGCAAAAAGAAAGGAGAAACCAACCCAAAAGCAGCACACAACAGAGCACACGTCAGTGCCGGGCAGGGGCAGGACAGCACCTGCCAGTGCCGGCAGCCAGGCCCGTGGTTGGCCTGGACTCTCCCTCGCTGGCTGCGCTGAAACACAGGCTTGGACCAGTGTTACATTGGGTCACCAGCACAGCAGCTCCCACTGGGCCCACCATGCCACTAGTGCAAGGGCACCCGCCAGGGTGGGCATCCCACAGGGTTTCTCGATGCCCCATGAAGCCCTGGCAAGTCAACAGCCCACAGGCACCAGAAGGCACAGCCCAGCCAGAGCTCCGGGTGCACACCTCCAGGAGCACACAGCTCTGGTCCCAACAATCTGTAACCTTGTGAGTGCCCCGGAGTGCCCCAGCTAGGCACATGCAGTGCATTCCCCCCCTCCAGCACCATGAGGAGCTGGGAGCCCTTCCCAGCACCCCCCCACCACTCCTTGAGCACTCAGGGGTACTGCAGCTGTCCCAGCACCATCCAGCTCCAACTTCCCCTTCCCCCCCGAGCACCCCTGTTGATGGTAGCCCTGGTTGGTGCCAGCACCCCCAGGATGGTACCCACAGATGGGATGCTTCTGGCTCTCCAACCTCCCTGCATCTGCCTCACCAGCCTTCAGCTGCAGCCCCTGCCCAGCAATGCGTCCCGCAGAAGACCCATCTGGGTCCCACCAGCTGTTGCGCATTATCCCCTCACCCCCAGCCCCAGGCTGTCCCTGGGGGGCTGCAGCAGCTCCCCAGAGCCTCAGGGTGGCCCCGAGTATGAGTACTCTGAGCACAACCCTGCTGGCACCCACCTTCCTTCACAGGGATGGTTGGCTTCTTCTGACGCAGCCCCAGGAGGATGAAGAAGAGCACCAGGGGGATGAAGATCTCAAAGGTCAGCACCCACTGAGGAACACAGAGTTACAGAATGGTTTGGGTTGGAAGGGACATTAAAGATCATCCAGTTCCAATTCCCCTGGGTGACACAAAGCAGAGGGATCGTGATGCTTGAAGACAGGACCCAGCTACCAAGGAGCAAGGACAGGATGGAGGGCCTTGGGACGCCCACACAGGGCAGCACCATGTCCACATCTTGCAGGTGGTGT
>JBCJKH010045829.1:32877-52469 GCA_039877255.1 Loriculus beryllinus | reverse complement strand
GGACCTTATATATATAGTATATAGTATATATATAGTATATATACCTTATATACTGTATATATACACATTCCTGGTGTCTTTTCTGAGCACTCTTGCATTGTTTTGTGCTTCTGTAATTTCTTTTTGCTTCACTGGGGGCTAAGAATATGCAAAGAATGCAAGAAAGGAGGTGGGTTTTTCAGCATACCACAGTACATACATACACGACTTTCATCAAATCTGACTAAAAGTGGTATAATGCAAACTAATGAAATCTTATATGCATTCCTGAACAAATTTTAAAGGTATAAAACCCAGAGGGGCATTGTTCCTAATAGAACTGCTGACAGTGCCTCATGAATGAGCATCATTATTTCAAATATATTAAGCAAATACTTTAATCAACAGCTGAATGGTAGCATGCTGAGCTAATTATTTCTAGTTGATGATGAGAAGACTGATTGCAATTTCCTCATCAACTTACTTTTCCCTCTTCTGTAAATTTTTACATGTTTACATATTTTCTTAGTTTGACAATTGTTACCTTCCTCCTGGAGCAGATTTTTGAGTCACAAAACCTATTAAAGTCTCATATGCCTACCACCTATATTGAGGAGTTGGTTTTTTTTTTTTTTTTCAAAAATGGGTTTGATATTAAACAATGGTATGATACTCTGTCTCTATTACAGTTGTGGTAGTGCTGCAGAAGCAAACAAATTGAACCATTGTCTGCCTACTCTTTTGAATGAATGAGTCTTCAGCAAACTTATCCCAAATAAGAGTGAAGAAGCCTTGATCTCCTGTGATCACTTAGTGCATGCTATGCATGCTGAATACTTCCCATGACAGAAAGCCTTAAGAGGAAGTTTCATTCCTTCTAGGTCACACTATATGTTTACTTATAAAACTAGATGCATAGTGCCCGGAAGTTAGTGGCACAGCTGTGTGAAGGGAAACCCATGAAGCATGGGTATTTTTTGCAATGTTTCATTTTTACACTGGAATAATGTATCTCAAAAATCAATGTTTTTCAAAGATGAAATAGTTATTTTTCTGGTTATGTTTGTATAGTGACGTTAAGGAAAGGCACATACCCAAATGCATTCTTTTGGAAAAATATATCAGCTGAAAGGCTGAAAAAAATGTATGCTAACAAACAGGATGGAACACTAACAAACAGGATGGAGCACTGACAAACAGGATGGAGCACTAACAAACAGGATGTTGACAATATCAACATAAAAAGACTGGAAGAGAAGAGTTTAACAGTAACTTATACTGTATGGACTATGCTTAAAAAATACATTAGAAAGGTAGAACATAAAAGGGCTCCCACAGTTGCCCACATTTGAGGATCTAATGTTGTCTATTAAAAATCTATTTGAAAATACATAGTAGTAGCTTCTTTGAAAGAGAACTCTATCTTAAATATTACAGCATGTGTAAGTAAAACTTGTGTCTGAGTGATGATAGTTCCCCTGTGTGGCTGCCCACCAGGTTTACATACAGAAGACTTAGTAGGTGCTTTTGTGCATAAATGCATTTTCTGAACTATTACAAAGGACAACAAAAATGCAGTAAAAGTGAATGGAAGTACCACAGAGAATGATAAAGATTAGTTTTTTTAAAAGCAACTATTAAGTTGGCAGAAGGAAAAGGGCAACAGATCAATCTTAGGAAAGAATGAAAGAAAGAAATTGATCTCTTGTGTTTACTTATGAAATACACAGAGATGATGAGAACATAATAAAACTCCAGAAAGAAAGACGGGTGCCATAGCAACTTAGTTGGTCTTGGTTTAAGCACCTATCTTCTGCCAAACTTGCTAGTGGAATTAACTGCTTCAAGCTGGGCTTTTGATAAAGATTAATCCTTATCCAACATGAAAAATAAGAAATTCACCTTAAAGTTAATATTTTCTGGACAAGAAATTAATGAATTCTAGAAAAAGAAATTTTAGAAAGCAAGAAATTTAAAGGGCTGATTGCCCTACTGAGCACCTGAAAAATATTTTGTGTCAGTTAAGATGAGTGACGAGATAATTTTCCTTTGCTAAAGTCTAGCTATTTGTTCTATACTGGAGCAAAGACATTTCCAGTTTAACAGCTTGCCTTTACAGCACTGTACAGGTCCTGCATGGTTGCTACACATCCTGCTGACAGTATGATTCTCATACTTGTAATACTGGCAATTAAAAGTGTGGTTTCCGCTAGCACCCAGGGAATAGTATGTGAATTCATGGTGATAATGCCAGAGCCAAAGAAATTCTCCTGTTAAAGGTGATTTAAATTGGTTTTCATTATCTGTCAAACATCGGCAACCCCCTGCCAATTCAAAAGCCAATTCAATTAGTTTCTTTCCACTTATGATCTTCCAAAAATCATGATGTAGTTAAAAGCCCTGTTCATCAGACATATCAGTTGCAGTTGAGCTACTAAATGTCTATGGGCCATAAAGCCATCTGTCTGAGCAGAGCCACTGTGTAATGTGTGTGTGTTATTTTAAACAAAAATACTACAGAATGGCTGTTCCAGTTGAGAGATTAATAGATACTCCTAAAATTCAATAATCTCAAAGTAGTAATTTTCCTCAGTAATAAACTTTTTTTGTAAGGTAATTCTTAATAACAAAATAGAAGATTTTTTTTTTTTTTTTTCCCTCAGGTTTATGGTGTGGGGATTTTAGATAAAAAAAAAAAACAGACAAAGAAAACCCCCCAAAACCCCAATTACTTTTGAGCAACATAGTGATATGTACAGATGAAAAAAACATATAAATTGCTTGTAAGTGATATGGGAACATGACCAAAATATGTTCTTAGAATACCTGTGCTTAGCAAACTGTCTCGTACCTGATAAGGCAGATGGTCATATTTGACAATGATGTGTTATGAATAGGAAAGTAATAAGTAAAAGGGTTATTACTGCTTCAAAACAATCTTTGCAGTGCTGTTCAAACTTACTCCAAACAGGGAAACAATCTAAAAGGTGTAAATATAATAAAGCATGATGAGCCATGTAATGTGCCACTCATTTTTATTGCCCAAGGGAGATCAGGCATGAAATACTTATAGCCTTGCCTGATCTGTTCTTCATAATTTATATCATTTGCTCTAATTTATTCTAGGCATACATCTTGTAGTTTTCTATTGCACCTTTTTCCTGTTTCTTGCCCTTCATCTTTCAAAGGCTGATGAGAGATAACTGCCAACTACTGTTTGATAAAGAAGTGTGGCTTTTGCAATGGTTAACAATCATAACTTATTTTATTTTGGCTCTTCAAAGCTGTGAACAGGCAAGAAAGCCAGGGATTAAATCCCCTAAAAAAGGGAAAAAACATTCCCAGTTCATCATTAAGATCAATTCATAGACAATAGCTACATCATCCTTGAAAGCTTAATTATGCAAATTCATGGAGTTTTTTAAAAATAAAAAAAGCAAACTAAACTAAATTAAACTAAATAAAATAAAATAAAATAAAATAAAATAAAATAAAATAATAAATTGCTAGCAATGCTAAAGATGAAGATTCAAGACAAGCTTTACTTCAGCATTTTCTAATCTGAGAATAATTTTTCTTTAGCGTAATATTGAAATTTGAGGACAGTTATGTTAGACAAAAAAGTTTATATTTTTCAAGACAACACCCTTTCAGAGGTTTTTTGCACAAGTGATGAATTACAGTTCATCTTAAAAGCAAAATGGAACTATGTTGATAAGAAGTCTTCATATATAGATTTGCATTAATTACATTTATCTTCATGTCAAGAATAGGTTATGTGGTACTGTAAAGACTGAGTTCCAGGTGAGATTTTTTTTTTTAATGGATATAAATTGTTTCTCAGTGGGATTACAGAGCCTAATCAAGGATCAAGAGAGCTAATTGTCAAGGGTTGCACAAAATCATGTAGTACAGTGATCACTGCAGCTCCTGTAAGCTTATTTTGCTAGGTCTTGAACCCAGAAAAAGTGACTTTTAATATCTGAGCATTTTTATGGAATTCAGTGACACTAATTGTACCAATAAAATTAAGATTGATTGTAAATATTCAGAAGATAAAGCTCATGTTTACAGAAGATGTAGCAGACTAGATTTAAAAAAGTCTTAACAGCAGAAATTGACATAAACCCAGTATAAGTTACCAGTAATTGCTGTCCAAAACAATGGCTAATACGGATCAAAGAATAGCGGACAATAATTTGAAATTAAATCCTCTGTTCTAGTGCAGGAAATAATACAGTTGCAAACAGACTATATCTAACATTGGATATAGGGGAAGAATATTGCAAAAATCATACTGTTTTCTAGGCCTGCAAAGGATAAAAAGTAACGTGGCAATTGGTTGAAGCTGCTAAATGATTTTAAGTTATACCTCACTATTTTCAAATCTAGGATAATAAATAAATTTGATTAAGCTAGATATTAATAAGATCAATTATCAAGTTTGTCACAAGATTCAAATTGACAAAATTTTGTACTTCCGTTATGAAAGCATCTTATTATAGGCTTTCATCCACATATGCTAAAGGAAAAAGAACACAACTTTCTATAAAGGATGTGTCTTATTTATTAACAAAGTTATCCTTAGTTGTCACATGAGAAATTACAATACCTCTTATCAGGGGTCAGAATAAGAATACTCCCATTTTACATGATTTTCTGATCTGGTATATGAACTTGTGTTTCTGACTGAGAAGAATGAGCCCATTTTTGTGAAATATCTCTTGATCTCAGTTAATCATTCACATTGGCTGGCTGTACAATGTTTCATAATTTACAGACTGTGTAGAGAAAAAGGTGCTTGTTGCATTTCTCTAAGTGCATAATGGATAAGAACCAAAACGATTCAGGTGAATGGACACCAGAGGAATGCTATTCTGCTGTAATATATTACAGCTACCCTGCAAGTAATAGAACAGGAACAATGCACCATTGTCCAAAGCTGGAATTTAAGCTTTAGTAAAATTCATCAAGTATATCAACTGTTTTCTATAAAGGCTGACATGAGGCAGTTGTCTTCTGTCGGCCAACAAATCAGACTGGAAGTACAGCTTCATGCTTTTTGAATGATGTTTTGGGTCACAACATCCCACCACACCTTGATTCCTAAAAGTCACTGTATACTTTATCTGTTATTTAAAATATAAAACACAACAAGAAGAACCTCACAGCTTTCTGCACTACCTAACTCATAATCTCCTTAAATAAAAAACATTTTCATAACATTGCTGGAGTGTCTCTGTGTTGCTTTAATTTTTGTTACTTTCGAATGTGAGATTGGCTCAAATTCACAGTTTTGAATATTAATCTCAATTTTTGATTGTTGCAAAGTTCAGTATTTCTATTTTTCACTGGAATTATTCCATGTTAAAATAAGGTAAATCAGTGAATGAAAAGAATTAGAGATAGATGTGGATATCCTTACTCATACTGTATGTTGCATTCATTGAACCTCTGTACTTTCACTGTGATTACTAGAATAAGATCCTACTGCACCAGACTACAACTGACAAATTCTGACCTGTAAACTTCAAGAGCAAACCTGTTATTCTGAATATCTAATTTATAAGACAGAATAATGTCTTTCTTTTTAACAGTACTTCATGCTTTATCTGCTTATAATTTTCCTGTCCACCTGAGGATCTTCTATTTCACCTGTCAGTTATATTAGTTTTCACTGAGTATTACTTTTCTTGCTGTGCCGGGACCTCTTTTTGCTGGCAACTTCATTTAGTATTTACTGTGATGGCAATAATAAGCTTGCCTGTGAGGTCAAAAATGAGATAAAAAATGCTGCTTTATGCTACAGGGAATACTATTTCCTAACTTGCCTGTATTGTACCAGCTCTGAACTGGATCTTTCAGGTGTTCCAGTATACAGGTAACAGGCTATACTAGAGCTACTTGAAGAAATATAAACACAGACAAGAGACTTTGCAAAGAAATAGGCTGAGCCCTAAAGATTTATAATGAGTCCATATTATTTCCTCACTTCATAAATAAACTAACCAGTTCATATAGAAAGCTACCACTCTGTCAATTCAGAGCAGATTAAAATGGAATGCAGTCATGGGAGGCAACAAATCCAAATGGCAGAAGGAACTAGGAGGTGTCAGAAAACTGACAACAGTTTAACGGTATCGGAACTGATTAAAGGGATTTGGGGAAATTATGTGAGAAAATTCACAAAGAAAAGCAACTTTGTGATGACCTATATCTATACTTGTGTGCATAGTTGAGAGATTTCAATAGATGTATTAATAAAATTAATTTTAATATTTTCGCTGCATTTTTTATGTTTTTATATTTTTATGTTTTTTATTTTTATAAACAGGGAACATCACAGTCTTTTTATGTCATCTTTGCTAAGCTCTAACTACAGCGCTAAATTTCCATTTGAACTCAGTAGTGAAGAAAGGACATTGACTAGAGAAAATCTAAAACATGTGTCATGGTTTAAACCCAGCCACGCAGCTCGTTCACTCACTCAACCCCCCTTTCTTGCCCACCCTTGCTCCCGGAGGGATGAGGAGGAGAATCACAAGAATGCAACTCCCACAGGTTGAGATAAGAACAGTTTAGTAACTAAGGTATAACACAAATCACTGCTGCTACCAACAATAATAATAATGATAAAGGAAATAACAAGGGAAGAGAATACAGCACCTCACCACCCACCAACAGATAACGCACGACACCCCAGCCGACCGAGCACCGACTGATACCTCCTCCAACTCCCCTGCCAACTAGCTCTTCTGGTTAACTCCCAGTTACATCCTAGGCATGACATGCTGTGGTATGGAATACCTCTTTGGTCAGTTTGGGTCAGGTGTCCTGTCCCTGCTTCCTCCCAGCCTCCCAGCCTCCCTGGCAGAGCATGAGGCTCACAAAGTCCTTGGTCAGTCTAAACATTTCAGCTATAACTAAAAACATTGCTGTTATCAGTTCTGTACTCAAAAACACAGTGCTTGCACCAGCTACTAAGAAGGAGAAAAAATAACTGCTACTGCTGAACCCAGGACAATATACCAAAATATAATCTGGAAAACAATTCACTCCTGAGACTCAAAAAGATTTTGACTCATGTTAAGCTGCCAGTTTCACCAACACCACAAATAAGAACTATTTTGTGTAAGTTTCTGTCCAATTTCTTTTCTCTCCCAAGCTGGTTCTGTTCTGTATTTGCTTCCCAACTCTTGCAACTTTTCTTTGCACTTTCTTCCTCCCTCACACTACTGCTCTTCTCAGATTCTCTATTTTTTATTAATGAAATAAATTACACTGATACTTGCGATTCTCTTCTGTTTCAACCAACGTATCAGGATCTAAAGCAAAATAACCTTGCCCAAGGCTTACCCTCTGTGGCTTCATTAGTGTTGTATCTATGATTTCGTCTTTGTTTGATATTAAAATTGGCACAACACTCTTCAGCTGTGATATTGGAATCACATTTGCAAGCCATGGCTCTGTGACAAGCCTACCTACATTTCAGAGGCTTAAATTGTTAGGAGGCTTTTATAAAGTCTCAGGTGGTTGCAGCAATTAGAATGTCACCCGTAAGTCCTTCCCAGTTCCCAAGTCAAATCTTAACACAACATTCTCTTCTTCAATACTATTGATACAGTACTGTGAGTGTATCTTTCAATTAGTTACACTTTGGTAACATACAGCTGCTGTAATTGGAAGGCCTGTCGGGAAAGATAAAGAAGCTGTTTCTTCAGAGTCAGGCTTCCCCACAATGTTTAAATTGTTTTTCAGTAGCTGTTTATGAGCTGATCTGGTCATAATTTCAAGATCAAGGCATAACTCACTTCCTTTCATCAGGATGTCAAGCTCATGGTGCATGTACTTGATTGCTCTAAAGGCTGTGAATTTTGGAGACATTCTGCTACTAACGTTTTGAAACCAGAGCAAACCCTGCCAGGATGTTAAACGTTACTGCTATTTGGTTTTCTCTGATCTAGCTTTCACACAGCATAGATCACAGCTGCTCTTTCAACTATTCAATGTGTCTGTTGTGTTGATTCTTCCTGCTCTGAGTAAGTCTGAAACGAAAAGGTGAATGGTGTCCTGTATCTTTTCCCACCAGGAACAAGACCTTTAAAATTCAGCCTATACAAGCAGGTTAAAAAAATATTAAGATGTCCCAAAACACTGGGGATTAGGATGGCAGGGTATGAATTCCATACCTGTGTTTAAAACAGTACCTTATTTGCATTTCTGATATCCCAGAATGTTTTCCCACCAGGTTGTTGGGAAGTGCTCTTCTATCAGAATCGTCAGGATGGTGTTTTAGTACTCATTGTCTTTCATTCCTCTCTTTCCCTACCACTGTTCTCAACTGCAAAGACACCCCAGTGTCTCAGGGGTGAGTATGTCCCCCCGCTAAAGCTTTCATTAGAAAACTGTCGCAGACAAAAGTTCTTAAAGTGTTTTCATAATGCTTGAAATTATCTACAATGGGATTTCCCTTCCTCCCCCTTCCCCACCCCCGGCAGAGGGGAGCTCATTTGTCTTCAGGCTGCTAACCAACAGGGCTGCCAAAGACCCCTCCTTTATAAAAAGAAATCTATAGAGAGCTTTCAAAAACATGAGAAAATATGACAAACACAGCTTGAGCTCTTCGGCTTTGCTGGCAGAAGATTAGAGGAGGATAACGACAAGTTCGTGAGCCTCGATCCCCCGTATTTACCACTCCCAGAAAGCAGCTTCCTGCAGAGAGGCTGCTTCCCGCCTTCCTCCTGCTCCTATTCTGAAATCCTACAGCTCCAACTTCCTTATTTGGTCGCCGGGATTGCTCTTTGTCTGGCCGAACCCCCCGCGCCGCGCCGCCCGGCTCCAGCGGGGCCACCCCGCCCGGGCCCGGGGCGAGCAGCCGCACCGCGGCCATGCCCATGTAAGGAGCACCTTCCTCGCGACCCGCCGGGGCTGACCAGCCCTGGCCCATGCCACAGCACCCGACCCCCGCCTCTCACCGTCCCTCTCTGCCAACCGGGCTTTCTCCCCAGAGCTGGGCCGATAGCCGGAGCCAGCCTGCCTCTGGCTCGTCCATTGCCCCCCTCCAGCAGCCTCACCTCGCAGAGCCGTGGGGGATTTCCCGGGCAGCGCCGCTTTTTCAGTTGCCGCTGCAGTGTGTGCAGGACAAAACACTGGCTACAGGTCAAACGTTCCAGTGTAAAAACTCATGGATTCTTGTAATATTTTTCACTGTTCCTTAGAACAGGTTATGGAGTGTCCTTCGGGGATTTAACTGGCACTTTCTGCAGAGAAAAAGGAATCCCTCAGCACTGCTACCTATTTTTAAAAAAGTAGGTATTCTGTCGTGCCACAGGAAGAAAGCAAGCAGAACTAGTTCTACTCTCAAAGTATCCCTAGACTCTTTCAAGTAGCATTATAAAGAGCAGCTCACCTGCTGGAAGTCAGTGTAAATTTGCTGGCAAAACACTCCCTGCTGGCATTACTGTTGCTCCATAATTACTTTTAGTAGCACATCAGGTACTTCATGAGAAAGAATTTGCAGTCTAGCTGTACATGTATATGTAAGACCGCCAGTGACCAAGGAAGAATACTTAAGTAAAAGAATAAGACCTGCTGGTCACTGTAGGTTTTTGTTCATGTCTTTTAGGTCTAGTCTTTTTGAAGTGGCATCTCACAGGCATTTATCAGATAGCAATTTTTAAAATAAATACCAAGGAATCCTGCAGGAAGCAATTTCTTTCTTTAAATTCAAATGCGTAAGTGGTAACAGTTCAGGAGAATATATACTGACTACGTCTACAGTGACAACTGGAACAAACGGAGTTCAGATGCAGAGATATCTCTGACTAAGGAAATTATTGAGCTGTGACTCCTTAAAAGGAATACCCTTCACGAAGTAATGATTCAAAATTAGTAAAAGAAGTCTTGTGAGAGCCCTCTCTAAGGCAGCGTGACAAGAAACAGTGTTTTGCAACAAATTAAAGGAGAAGTTGCAGCTAAAAGTCTGACTTCGTAATTCTGCTTGGGAGTCTGAAAACATTCCTGTATTTCTCAATGTGGTTCTTTAGCATTAAGCTGTGAAAAGAAGTCCTTAAGTAATGCTAAAAGTTCTTCCATCATTGCAAGCTCCTGTTGATTTCTGGTTGAAGCAGAAAACAACTACTAGACTGGAACAAAGAGAACACTGCATTAAGTCACTGATGTATAAGGCAATAGTGACTGCTCCTGGGAACAAGTGCATGAGAAAAATAATGAGGGAGAGTACAAAGGTGCCTTTAGAACCACCTTCCTATAGCACTCCTTCAGCTGCGCCTGACACATTAAGCCAGTTGTATTTTCAGCTCAACAGAAAAACGCCTCTGGTATTTTTACATTGCATTCTTGCCCTCAACAGAGGCCTGAACAAGTTTGTTTATTTGTGAGAAACTCTCAGAAGAGAAAAACTTAAGGGAACAGCTTGATAAGAATAGCAGAATAATAAATATATTGACTACGTTGTATTTACATCATGTACATGAACTACCATGCTAAAATTCACCTCAGGAAAAAAAATTATAACAGCAACAAACAACTTATGGTAAAATAAGAAGCATAAAAGAATAACTACATAGAATTTATGCCCATAAAAATCTCTCAAGTTATGTGGTTCAAGGTGAATGTAATTAAAACATTCATAACCAACAAAGAAAATGCTAAATTAAAATCCAAAATACAGAAATGCTTTAAGACTAAACTAAACAAAAGTCATAAGAGCACATAACTGTTAAACTGTAATGGACTATCTCAGAGAACTTCGGCCTGTCCACTGCTATCGGCTGCAGCAGTACTGGTTTATTTCAGATTGACTCCATCACCTTCAGCAGGTGTTCAGGTTACTGATAAATAACTCACTGCTGGTTCTGCACTGATTTACTGCCCAGGCCCCATCATCTGACATCAGTTCTTCTAAATGGAAAGGGTGATGCCATAACAGATATCTTCAGGATGGAAGGACGTATCCACCAACCTCTGAGGTGTATTTGCTGTTGTACCATTTTTCCCTTCTGCAAATAGAAGTATGTCTCTGCTGAATGAGTAACTCACAATGTTCTAAAAAAGGCTATCTAAAAACTTACATAAACACCTACGAAAGCCTAGGCCTCTGTCCTCACAGAAAGGATGATCTCACAGGCTCTGGAAGTTACTACTCACCATTCAATGACAGTTGCAGACCTCTCTCTGCCTGGTCAAACAGGTTTCAAAGTACAGATTTTCTCTCTAAATACTCCACATAGCTAAAATGTTACCACTGACCCCAGCAGCAAGGCTTCTGTGGTACAGCATGTGTGCTCCCTATGCCATTTTCTCATTTTGGTAGCTGCCAATTTGTGCTTGCACAATTGAATCCTTCCTTCTCCTCCCCCCCGTGAACCCACTCACTCAAACTACTGCTTTAGAAATCCAGTGCACTGTATCAATTAGACTTCAGTCACCCAATGATTCTTGTTGATTCTTTCAAGTAGTTTGAGTAGAATTGGGAAGCGTGACCCTATTTACTTTTTTTCCCTCCAAATGTCATATTATGTTCATGTTCTTTTTTATTCTAATTCTTTATTCTAGATCATACTATCACTTTTATACTATTTACTGAATTTTCAGATACTGGCTTCATTATTAAAAAGTCCCCTGAAATTCCTTGAAAACTCCCTTTAAAAATCAGTGCTGTATTTGCTGACTTCAGTTTATTAGCTAAACATACTATTTCAAAGTATCATCACAAATTGTTTTGGCCAATATTAATCTGTAGGCTTAATACATTTTTCTTTTCCTAATCATTTTAGATACTCTTGAAAGGAACAGAGTCCACATTGAAACCAAGAGACTGCTTGCTCCAAATTTATCCCAGAACGTTCATGGAAAGACAGGGAACACACACAGTCAGGTGTATAGGTACCCACAGGCAGCCAAACAGACACAGGCAAAGAATGATTATGTCTCAGTTTAAAATTAGCTTGCACAGTTTAGCTGACCATTAAAATATGTTTGCATGGAATCACAAGAAAGATAAGAGACAAGACATTTCTATCTCGGCATTTTCACCATGACAAGAAAAACAGACAGCTGACACAAAAAGAACTCTACATTATGCCTGAACTTATGTTTAAAAAATTAATCTAACATTGTATCACAAAATAGAATGATAGAATACCCCGTTGGAAGGGACTGCAAGGATCATGTAGTGCAACCTTTCTTGGCAAAACATGACCTAGACTAGACCCAGCAACCAGTCCAGCACACTAACCGTGCAGAAATGCTTTTAATGATGCAGTATCTATTATACCAATATATATATATTTTTCCCAAGTACCACAGATTTCTGTCAACTAAATGTAAGTGGGAATCTAAAAGAAATGCCCCATTTTACTGAAACCAAAACCATTTCCTTAATACCAAGACTTAAGTCTACAAGATTTTTTAATTACAACAACATAAATTTATTGTTTGAACTGAATTCTCATTTAATCTTAATGCATGTTTTTCTGATTACAGACCCATGTAAGCAACATTAACAATATATGTATATGAATGAAAACCATGTGCATTCATATCAAAATAGCGTTGCCAGAACATTGAGTGCAGAACTACTATAACATATCCTGGGGGAAACCTGGATGAAAGTTACTCTGAAATACAATGCAGTTATGAGTGGTAAAAAGTCATACGTTTGACTTGTATTTACAGCTGCAGCCAAGGACAGTGCTCTTGTAGACAGCTGGGCACAAATTAAGGGAATTAGGAAGTACTATTCTCCATATGTATAGTTGACATGCCCCATTGAGTTGTATTAGATCTGGAGAACATTTGCCAACATATTATCATCCAAATGGAGTAAATACACAGAATGGTAGCAGAAACTGCTGTCCCTTGCAAGTAGATGACTCTCTCTTTTCAAGAGAAATATATGCTGCGCAACTTGTTAAATCGTTAATTACACTAGTATCGCATACCTGCAAGTGGTAAATAGTAAATACAGAGTACAGTGAGAAGCAGCAGAATGAAACGAAGAAATGACAAGTTGATGCCAACCATAACAGAAAACTTGGCAGCATTAGTCCAAAGTTTAACTCATCTCAGTCTGTTGGGCAAAACTGAAGATTCACAGATCAGACAGTGGTAAACAGAATAAAGCAGCACTGCAACAAAATGAACCCAGCAATACAAAATCATTTTTGTATTAGTTCTCTTGGTGCACTCTACTAATCAGATCATCTTCCTTTGTAGGAGTCATGTTTATTGGATGCTCAGGGGAAAAACTGAACTTTTGAGAAACCAAGCCCCACTATAATGTATAACAAAAAGACATGCATCGTGAAGTCTGGGGCTGTCAAAGCACAACATGTTACAGATTTAATTCTGTCCTTTAGAAACCAGGTTTCTTCTTCCTAGACATTACAACATATTTAAAGGGGAGGGGGAAGACTGCAAATTACTATTGAAATAACTGATCTTACGGGCAACGCACTCCTAGAGGGAGTTCAGAATGACTTAGTGTGAAGATTTGTGGACAAGATTTTTATGCTGTGTTTACATTTTCTGGGAGCTTAAGAGAAAACAGTCTAAAATAAGCTGCAGCTAACATGCTACAGGAAATGAAGGAAGAGAACCAGACTTCTCAAGAAAGATTTACATTTATATAATCGTAATGGCTATGTTTTGACATAGAAAAAGGAATGCAATTGTTCTAAAATATACAGAAAAGCTCTTGACTGGTGCTTCTCCTTACCTAGTGGGTCATGAACCACTCCAACACTGTACACTCTATCAAAATGCTTTTTAAGAGAGCTCTTCCCCATTGTATGGTACTTGGTTTACAAACCAGAACTTCCATCAGTAAGTCCTCTCTTGATGGCAACCAAAGAGACAATAAACCATCACAGTCTTCACCTATGCCAAAGGTGTTGGTGTGAAATCCACCAGAGCATTGTCCATGCTTCCAGGAGAAAGTGTTCAGACAGCTTATTGGTAAGTAGTAATATGCTCTTCAAAGTACAGCATCATCTTTTAGTAAAGATGTCTACAGCATATTGGTAGAAGAAACTGCAATCAGCTGCTTACAGCTTTGTAAAATTTCTGTTTATGCTGAAGTAATTCACAGCAAATATCTAACAAAATTTTAAGTTTTATAGAAGGAAATTTTAGGTGCCTTTGAAATTAAAGTTTTGAACTCAAAATTAATAAAAGGGGAATGTGCTTTTTACATCTTAAGGTTGTTCTAGCATTTGCACACTTCTGTAGAGAACCAGTTTATTTGGCAGAGGATCTTACTAGTGCCAGAAATAAGTCTTTTTTTTCTCTGCACTAAACTATGCATATATTTGGATAGATCATGAGCTCTTTTATTTAAAAGTAAACAAAAAAACCCTTTCCTACCAAAAATCCAGCTTTGCACATGCTCAATATGACACCAGAATTTCAGCCAGATTTTTTCCATTGGTGAGAAATCCATTGATCATACACGTAGGAAGGTGTGCCCTAGAACTCTGCGCTGATACTGGCTTGGCAGGACTTTCCTAGAAATTCTGTTCTGAATCACAAATGCAAGGCATGAGAATGGAATGTAAGGGATTTATCTCACCTGTATTTGACAGGGCAGCTGGAGGAGATTCTGTATGAAGGTAAGAGAGTAAAGGTTAAAGGGAATCATAGGAGTCCATAAAACTGCCTTGTCCTAGTTGACTTTGTACATTTATTTTTATGTAACTTTTTGGTGGTATGTATGGGTAAAAATGGATGAGCAAACTTGTTCAGATCAGCTTTAACTTCAATTTTCATCCAGTTTTACATGCTCATCTTCCACAGAAATCCTTTGAGAGAGTTTGCACCATATATCTCTTTCTAGCATTTTTACTAGTAAGAAACAAAGTTTTACAATACATCAGCTATTCAGTTGAGATGAAAACGGCAAAGGAGTATGGCACCATAAAACTCCATTTCCAGAAAAAAAATACTGTTAAGACAAATATGTTTACACTGCAGTAGGCCTGAATATTGAAAGATCCTACTTGAATTTGTAACTAGGCTTTACAATTATAGCAAACTAGCACAATGTGGATAGAGTATCAGATAACGTCTACTAACTGATGACACTTAGCTGTTAACAACCTGTAATACTCTCCCTTTTACAGTTTCAGTTAGGCCATGAGAAAGGCCTCTCTGACATAGGTGAACAGCACACATTTGTATTCCAGAAGCATGAGAAAGACTCTGATGTGAGATTTTGGTTGAGGAGTGTTTCACGGTCACGCATGCTGTATCTTAACTAGAACTTTTAAAAGGGGAAAAGCTCCTTTGAGAGGATATGCCAAGACAGCAGCACTGCAGTAGGCAGCAATTTGTGAGACGCCAAAAGTTCTGTGAACTTCTACAAGCATCCATTGTGAGAGCAAGTGCAATAGCAGCAGACACCAGTTCTTGGGCAGGAAGTGTAACTCATGGAATTGGCAGCTCTGTTGGTGAGTGATCATTTGCATATTTACCAATTCTGCTGGTAATAACAGTATAGATGTCTACTCTAGCAAAGACAACTGGAGACTCTTTCAAATTTCTTGAAGCAAATCTGTCTTCTAGCCCAACAACTGCACTACTTCAGAAGACTTATTTTAAAAGCAGTTCAGCACCATGTATCACAAATAGTATAATCAAAAGATAAAAAAACCCACCAACACCAAAACCCCAACAAAACAAACAGAAATAGCCCCCAAAACCACAGCAAATAAGGATTTTTCCATGTCACAACAATAATATGTTCCCAGCTGGAAAAAGGCTGCATTGCAGACATGCAATTCCTATTAATAAACTGATACTTACTCACTGACCAAAACTGGACTTTCAACAAGTCTGTCCTCCTTTTTCCCCAAGGGAGGGTTGGTGCCAATAAAGAATAACTGACAACTGTATACTTCCCTTGAAAATTCTACTATTTTGACTAAACTAAAACCAAAGTATACTTGCAGCAAGGCTTTTGCTATAATACTATATAACGCGTATGGTTTCTATTTGGAGAAACATACCACCTTGTTTAAAAACACAAACCCTTAAGATTAATATATACTAACATATGTTGACTTCCAACATATTACTATTGTTGACTTGTACTTACAGAACTAGCAGAATCTTTTTTGGAAAACAAACAAACAAACAAAAAAATAATCACCAACCCAAAATATTAGGAATTCTATAAGGGGAGGGAGAAGAGATAAGAATGAGGCTGTTCCTCAATATACTCATTGCCAGATGTTCTTGGATTACTTCTTTGCCAAATCCAAAAGTAAATCTTTTTCTGGGTTTGGCATAATGAGAACTCCCTATAGGTATCTTGTATAATGGAACACTGTTTATTTTCCTGCAGGGTCTGTTCAGTTTATGGAGAGTCTGTTCTGAAAGAACTACTGTGCTCCTTTTACAAGTTTACACTCTTCCACTCTGTAAAATCTATACTTCCTTCAGCTTCTTCGGAGAAAAGGAAGGGGTATCGAATTCACTGTGTTAGATGAAATTATTTAGTATTTAGATTTTTGCTGTAGGATATTTGTGCTAGAAGACTTTGCTAGAAGACTTTGGAAAAAGATGATGTTTAACATTCTGAAATCAGCACTTACAGAAAATACTTTATAACATGATAGGTGTAGTCTCAAGACTACTTAATATCTGAATGTGTCTGGGCCCAGGGAAACACCAGTGTCTCTAAAATCAATCAGAGTTTCTTGTATAGAGCTAAACTTTCATTATGATGACCTGTTCAAAGTAACAAACTTAACTATATATCTCTCACTGAATGTTACAGACTTACAAGATAAAAAGGCATTCCAAATAACAGTTGTCTATAGCTGTAATGAAATCTACTCTCCCTCAGTAGGCTTACTGCGATTCCTATAAATTATTCAAGTATTTCAACATTTATTATAGAAATATTTTACAAATACTTTGTGCATTAAAAATAATCAAAATCCCTTGCTCAATCATCCAGTGGTTGTAAAATAACCACCGTCTGCAGAATTCCTTTACATAAGTGACACTGGGAGGAAAAACAGAGCGGTCACGAAAAAAGATTTAGCCATATTCATTCATAGGTAGCTAGGCAAATACTTTGAAGGATGGCTCGATCTCTTCATTTCAGGCCCCAGGCACTCATCCAGCATCACAGGAGAAGAGCTCTCAGCTGATGTGTGGTTGCTGTGCCAGCTTTCTGATACCCCTAAAAGAGATGGGCATGCCAGAAAATTCAAAGAAAAATTATGGTGGAAGCAGGTTTTACTTCAGCAGCCCTTGCCCATCCAGAAACCACATGAAACTGCTGCTATGAATAAGAATATGAAAAAGATGGTGTTTAAATCCTAGGAATTGTTCAGGGCACTCTAGGGACAAAGACTCAGTATTCAGGTTTGTCCCAAGAGGTTTCTAGATTTCAAGAAGCAACAATGCTACATTAAGATTCTAATCTATGTGTCAGGAGATGAATGCATAAGAATTACAGAATCAGAAGGAAAAGTGACCTGAGAAAGTACTAAAGATAAAAAAATGGTGTCAGTCATGCGAAGAATGTGGGAAATTTGTTTTTACTGGAAAAATGTCATATTATTAAACTATGGCATACAAAGAGGTATAATACTTTTTCTACATCTTCTTTAATATTTTATTTATAATGCAAAAAACGTATTTCAGATCTTCACTGAGTACATGTAATCTTTATTAGTGGAGAATGCTACTGTAAAGTAACTGAACAGCAATCCAGATGTAACAAAGCTTAAAGTTTGATGACACAAGGCTGAATTTCCCCAATTAATTTTTGCAGAACCAGTTTTAAGCAGCAGTTCAGCATCTCTAAAAATGGGGCAACTGGAATTACGCAGAGACATGAACAAATTTCTACCAAAAGGCATCTCAATCATGGTCACCTGACTACCTTTACCAGAGCTTTTTCTCAAGATCCCATAAGGCATACCCCAAAGGGAGGAACAACTCAAGCCTTTAATTCTTAGAGAGGCAGTAGAATTGGAAAGGGAACTTCCCCAGTTTGATTATTCTCACTCTGCTGCTATTATTACAACAGGTGTCACCTGGAACTAATCTGAAGTTTGTCACAATACACATTTGCTTCTTTGAAACAAAGTGTGATTTATGTCACAGTACTTAGGGAGTATTGTACATAAAAGCAAAAAACGTGTTTAAACTACCCTAGAAACAGAAAACAAACCACACCAAAATGAATATTACCTTTGCAATGAATAAAGGATGAAGGTCTAGTGCAGCTACTGACCTCTGAACTATTTGCTGAACAACCTCCCCCTACCACTGGCTGGCCTGTTCCACTGGTACACAAGGCACTCAGTGTCTCACTGCTATCATAAGCTACTTTCTTTTCCTTGAATATTCTTATGCTTTAAGGATCTTTTGTCCCCCTCAGACCACCCTAGAGAAAAATACGCAATTCTTTTCTGGATACAGTCAGCTAGGTAATTACACTAGCTCACATTTTATTAGGACCTTCAAAAAGCTCTGCCTGTTTGCCTGATATTTACATCGCTATTTCCTGGCTCTTTCCTCTAAGAAGTCCTGTAGAGCTTCCTTTACTTAAATATACATTCCAAAGAACACAACACACAGTGAAGTGAGGAAACAGTCCCACATGTATCTAAAAGGTAATACAGTGTTTTTTTTAAATCGCCCAGTAAGTGATGAGAAAAATGTGCCCTACGTAATACTGCCAGCAGAATGGTAATAGTGATGGTATGGTTTGATGCATGGCAGGGGATGTAATTCTCAAGGAATACAATAAGCCTGATCACTAAATGTACTTTCTTATCCTACTTTAATCAGATATTGCCTAGACAGGATCCCATACATTCTGCAAAACAACATAAAGGTCTGGACTTTTGAACCAAGGAGCTCCAATTCTAGTCACTGCTCTAGGAGACTAAAAGCCACTTAAAGCCAACATCACAATAGCCACTAAATCAAAGCTGAATCACTTCAGAGAGAGAACTGGTAAAAGAAAAAAACCCACAACAGAACAAACCAAAAAGTCCTCCCAACCCCCCAATCAAACTAAACCATACCAAAGGAAAAAAAAGCAAACTACACTTCAACAAAGCCTGAAGGAATCAAATGGCTTCAGGCCAAAAAATGCTAATGGAACACATATTAGCTGAGATGAAGTGAAGTAAGTTTCCAAGTCATGAAAGTTGTTTAAAATAAATACTCATTGTACAGGGAAAAAAAGGCAACTCCACCAGACCATTCTCCAAGCTCCTGATCTTGCATTCCTTGCACACTCTAATTCCCTTTAAAGTAATTATGAGTTTAGGCTATGTGCCAGGGTTATATAACTATGTCTTAAAAGACAAATATACAGTAGTATAAAGCAAAAATATGTACATGATTAGGGAGAAAAACCCCAAACCTAACAATCAAACCATAGCTGGACAAGCAAAACTAGAAATTTAGAAAGAAAAGTACAATGATAATAGCTAAAGGTGAGGTACATTTTTAATGCATTTCTCTAGAACTGGAAAATATTAAGGAGGAGGAAATTCAGAGTAAAGGGGGTACAATTGGAAAAGTTAAACAGGCTTGTCAAATAACAAAAATATTTGAGT
>JBCJKH010045829.1:18737-32761 GCA_039877255.1 Loriculus beryllinus | reverse complement strand
CTAGCATAGCTAAAAAATCAATACTAATATAGATAAATCACAGATGGAATTTATTATAGAGCAGCTGGAAATGCAAAGGAAGAACTCTGTGGATCCATACCAATGGTGTAACTTCAAAAAATATCCTCCAAGTATGAAACTGCTTTACAAAACAAACAACTTTCAGAGTGAAGTTAGATGTCGTCATACTATAGAAAACAGACTGTGCTACTGTGAGAGTCTGGTGTAATATTTTAGATTGGTTAAATAATGTTACCTTTCAGTAAGTCCAAAGAGACTATGTGAATATCAGTAAATCAAATAATAATCTAACACGTACATGACAACATCCATGAACAGGGCATATAAAATAAAATGGGAAATTCTAAGCTGTTTCTTTCCTCATTTCTTTCCTTCTATTTTGGTTAAATTTTTAGGTACAATTTCTTGTACTGTGCAAAGTTTTAAAGAATTACTGGAAACCTTTCAAGACATTCATCAATGTCAAGATTTCTATTCTGTAGGGAGTCATGTCAGAATGAACACAATAAATGTTTCCATGAAGTACTGCCATTCCTGCAAGAAAGTTTCCTTCTGTACCACTGCACAGGACAGTCGCTCACATCTCACATAGGCTGATACTTCTACAGTCCCTTTGCTGTTTGCACCACGAGTAACATTTAAAGGATTTCTATCAAAGGTGTACCAAAGCCACCTTCTACATGGAAGATGCAATTTCACTGTTAGTTTAAGCTGAACTAAATTTGGGCCAACACTGAAAGGGTAGTGAAGTTTGGGATTTTTTTTTTCTTCTCATACTTTTCAACTATATCAGCTACCTAATTCAGCTGGCCATGTGGCTGCATAATTGCTGGTGCCTTCACAGTAAAGAAGTCATAAGATGGGGTTGGGAAAGACAGGTTTTTGCTTTTCACAGTAAAATATGGCCTTTGATGCAGCATAAGCCAGTCAACTACATCCTAAAAATAATATGAAGATACTAAATTCTGCCACATATTTCCTTAGGCCAGATGTAGTATTACACTGCAGATGAGGAAGCAAACTTTCACACATAAAAAGACTGGACAAATAATGCAAATTGAGCATATCTAAAATGCTTATTAGAAGAAACTATAAAAGTCAATGGACAGCAAGTTGCCTGAGTAGCAGGTTACAGATGTTTCACTGAGAGGACATAATTCCACCCAGTTAAGAAAGCCAGGTCATTTCTGAATCTGACTATACTTCTCTTACACCCTTTTTTCTTTCTATATTGATACAAGTTCCTCTTCTTCCACTTCTCAAAATTAAAAAAAGCCCCTCTGACAGCAAGGGCACACATGCTCCATTAGATCTGACAGTCACCCGAAATGGTGTAGAATGGTTTACCTAATAAACATTAGAAGTTACTAATCATATACTGAATTCACAAATCAAAACCAGAGAGGTGGAAAATACAGGAATATATCAATGTTGACGTTGGTGGGAATTCAAAGGAACTTTTGAAAACAACAGAGCACATCAAGATTACAATGGCACATATATAACAATTGTGAGACAGCTATGAACAACATTTGAAAACAGATATGAATTTAAACATTCTATGCTATTCCCCAATGACAATAAACAATACCTTTCAAATTCTTCTTTGTATGGATAGCAAAAAAAGGGCTATGAGACTATCAGATACTACTTTTTTTGTTGTTTCTACAAGACATCAGTGGAATTTTAGAAATGTGGGCAGCACAAAGGTCCCATTCCCCCTTGAATCTTCCAACTAGCAGCCCAAGGAGTAGAAGCAGATTCCTGCTTGGCAAGACAGCCTGGTTTCTGCATTTCTGCTACCAGGGGGAGAGGTAATTTGCACTCCCCCGCCTACTTGAACAAAGTTTCTCACTGGCAATGACCTTCATTTTGGGAGCATATTGCTAACTATACTGACTGAGAGAAACCTCCCAACATACATGACTGCCATTCCACCCACCCAGCACCACCAGCTCTGTCCTTCTGCAGTCCCATTGCAATGTCTAGAAATGTCTGTTGCATAAGGCAACAGAAGACCCCATCTGGAAATAGTCACTATAGAGGCTCTTGTTTCTATAATCCACCCTTACTGAATACACTAATGAATGAAAACATACAACTGTGTTTGAAAATGCTCATCTCAACTCAAAAAATATCACTCAGCCATGCATCCAAGCTCATTTGTGTGCAACTGCCTTTAATCTAAACCAGTTACCTCAGTTTCAAGTCACTGGACCAAGAGATCTGTGAGGCAGTCTGTCTGGCTAAATTTCCATGAGACAGGTTATGTCTCACTGCAAGGGAAGGGGGGGGGGGGAGGGGGAAGGGAAGGGAAACAATCTTGAAAAGCTTTCAAGAGCTTCCCCAAGCTTTTCCAACTACTTGGCAAAGAATCCTTCAGGATATACTAAAACTAAACTATGATTCTGGGCCAATTCATGAGAGCAATTCTGACCACAAATAAATTTCAGGGATATTGCTTCATATTCCTTCCAGAACACAGACTGATGTGATGTTGGTCTTGATATTCTGCAGGACACTGTCAAACACTTGTCTTGTTTAGTTTCTTCCTTCAGGAGCTCTGTCTCCTAAATTGTGAAGTTGTCTGTCTGATGTAAGCTGTAGCTTTCCTCCCTTCCCACCTTGTGGCTCAGATACATAATGTTTGTTGGTTGGTTTGGTTTTTCGTTTGTTTTGTTGGTTTAAAAAAAAAAAAAAGAAAAAGAACTGAAGTCATTATTATATGTGGCTGAAGATGGGCCTGAAACTAAGGCCCATCTCTGAATTACCCTGCAGCTCAGATTCATAATTTTCTGTCTGAACCATTTCTTGATCCCTGGTATAGAGAACAAATCTGGGGGAAAAGTAAGAGGGAAGTACAAGAAAATAAATCAAATGTTACACAAATTATGGTAGTAAGACTGCTGTAGCCCTGAAAATGAACAATGAAAGCATAGAGAGGAAACTCATCATGGCATGCTACAATTACAAAGGCCATTTGTAATAAAAATCTACAATTTCTGTGCAATGTAAATTTGTAGATCAGTTTGTAAAGTCTTAATAAATCAAAATGTGGAGTTTTTCTTACAAACTGTGTTATTTCATAGTTACCCAATTCCACTAATTAGTAGTTTGGCATTGTTCATTATTAAAATGTTCTACCAGCTTTGACAATCTCCTAGATAGTGGGTGAAAGTGAATGACTGCTTTCACTGAAAAGATGTTGGTACAGATTGGTCTGAATCTTCCCAAGATTTTAAACTCCTGCCAACACATTGTAATAGCCATACAAAACAAACAGCCTTGCTTTAATCTTCATGCTTGGAAGATATAAGCAGACATTCACAAAAAATAAAGATGGGCATCAGCTTCATTTTGAATGTGTAGGTTATGTCAGATTAATTAGACAGTAAGCATAAATATGGGTTCTGCACAGCAAGAATCTGAAACAGCTCCTAGGAGAGCTTCCCCCCTTATTAACCACATAGGAGGTGATGCACAACTACCCTCCTAACATAGCTGTCTTTGTGTGCATTAAGCAGCATGAATAACCCATGCTTCTTTGTAAGCAACCTCTTTCACAGTGACTGGTAAGCATTTCCTTTATGTCAAATGCTGGACCAGTTTTTGCTGGGCAAAGAGCTTGTCACAAAGGAAAAGAAGTCCAGTAGTTTGTAAATAGCCGTAATTGCTCTGTGTGGTGCTAGCTAGCTAGACCTGTAATCTGCAAAGTACACTGTTAACATCAGACCTAAGCTGATTGAGGTCATGAGATCAGAACTTTTAAAAATCACTGTTTTTCCTGAGAACTTGGCTACTAAAATATTGAATATAGTAAGTGACCCATTAGTTTGAGAACTGTTTTAAGGCTGGAAGCATTTGAACTTGTTGTTACAAGCCCTAGCAATCAGATTAAGTTTAAAGTGCTTCATGGGTGGTCCTGAATAAAAATAAAGAATTAAAATAGCCTGATAGTCAAGAAACTACAAGAAAGTATGAGCTTCCTGAATTACCTCCCTTAGGGAGACTGAACTAGGAGACAGGGAATTACAGTATGCTTCACTGTTAAACAGGAGCTTGGAATTATCTAAAGGAAAGACAAACTAACAACTCATGCTGTCTGAAAATCAGTGGGAAGAAGAGCCTTAAGAGCCTCTTTCTAGTTTACAGTAAGTGGCCACAATCTTCCCTAGGATGCTTCTTTCCTAGAAGAAAGTCCATTCAGATTCTTCTCTAAAAGGCAATACATGAGTGTTCTTCCTTCTGTTTCCAAGCAAATTGATAAATATATGCAAACAAATACATGCCCTCAGGGAGAAGAGTCTGGTTCCACAAGTTGGTATAATTCATTCTGAAATGCTCTATTGTTCTGTCTGTAGAACACAGTGTTCTTCATCTGCCCAGGAAAATTCTTTTTTTCATTGCCACTTCAGTAAAAGAAAGCTGTTGTGGCAGCCTGTTTATAGCCCTATTTTTTTGCTTTGTGTGAACAAGCAGGCTTAGAGTTCATACCTTTAAACTAAGAAAAACCCACTGCAGCGTACAGTTTGTACCAGTGCCCATGGGCACAGTGCGCCAAGCACAGACACCCTACAACCATTTGTATGGATGTTTAGACTAAGTGCTAATATAAACGCTACGTGCAATTGTACATATCCAATTTTTTAAAAAATTTGGTGCTTCGTTTCCAAAACTGTAGCTTTAATCAGAAAAAAACAGATACAGACCCATTTGCGCAGCTGGCCTCAAGAGCTCAGGATATCGCATACTGGTGTCTGACACAGAAACAAAACAAACACCTGATGACGGAATTTTGACAGATAACAATGAAAAAAATAAATAAAATAAAAATGCAAGTATTTTTGCATATGCACCAGGCTTTTGGTCAAGAGCTGGGAAAAGTAGCATTTGCCATAGTTTTTGAGTACTTCAACTATTTTACTTCAGATTGTACTGTTAGAATTTTTAACTTACACTCTGATGTCTTATACAAGATTGATTTGCTTTAATTGAAAACAATGACAAAATTTATGAAGTGTCTCTTTGGTTTCAAAATCATCACAATTTTGTATGAATTATGATGATGTATCATGTGCAGAGATGATAATATTTTCATTGCATTGTAAAGAGGTTTCTTAGTCTCAGACACACACAGTTGGTCTTGGCACAACCTGATGGACCTGAACATGTGGCTGGGGACAGATAATGGAAACCTTAAGTAGAACAGAAACATTCTTCATCAGTAATTTTAGGAATTTGTCTTTCCCCTCCTATTCAGTCACTTCTTCATCCCTCCAAGGCACCACTGCTAGTTTCCCTCCTGCTAGCACCTCTCAACTAATACAATTGTTTATGCAATTCAACTCTTGGGTAATTTCTGTTAAATTATACTTATTTCTGCCACCTCAGAGACACCCAATTTATTTTGGATTTGTCTCTCCCAAATCAGTTACTAGTTGACATACGAAGCAAAAATCACAGTTGCATTAGAGAAATTTTAAAATCAATAACAGATACTAGAAACACACAATGCAAGATTCCCAATAGCACTATCACTGCATGACAGAAGGAAAGATAAGCTCACCCTGAAGGAGATCTGTATTTACTAATTTTCATAGTTACGGGGTTTGTCTGGCTTTAAGTAAACAGCAGAAAAATTTAAGCAATTTGGGGAGAGGCTACTATGTTTGAAGAGACAAGAACTGAAGGGATGGGGACAGGACAGGGGATGGACAGAAAAAGGAACAGCACAGGACAACAGTGGAAAGGAACAGTGCTATTACACTACTCAGTCTCTGTGGAAGTTTCTACAACTCTCCTTCTTTCCAAATGAGCAAATATTCCCTCATGTTTTTGCTGAAGCATGGGATGAAACTCAATAACAGAGTATGAATCAATTGCAGGTGTGTCTCTGGAGTCTGATTTTCTAGGATATTCATTATAACAGCTTTATCTTTTCAGTTACTAGACCTCAAGGGACTCTAAACAGCAACAGAAGGAGCACATTAACTCATGGATGTAGATCCTGGGCCAAAAGTCCTTTCTACTAAGCTAAAACCCATTTACACTGCACTGTTGTGAAACAAACAAAAAACAAAAGCAACTAAAACACTGCTCCCAGTACAGAAGGGCACTATCACTGGAAGAGCAGGGCTTCTGAAGCCAAGGATTCACCTTCAAGTTGGCATTACTGCTGTTAAGAATCCTTTTTTCCTTCCCCCCCCAGAAAGTGCCAGCACAAGCATTTATGCAAGTACCTGCTATACCTGCTGCATTTCCTACTTTTCACATAGCACAGCATCATGGGCTAGGTCATTCTCTGCTCCAAGGGAAGCAGCCCATGGGGCTACGCTGGCTGAGGGAAGGCCAGAAAAGGATGACAGCAACTTTGACTTATGCTTGTTGAAAGTGCATACATGAAACCACAACCTAAACTAATCCTCTCACATCTTTCAGTACTGGCATGTTGAAAGTAGGCCAGAGCAGAAGAGGCCTCCTGGAGTGTGCATCGCTAATATTATCTACTACTGAGAATCCAAAAAGCCTATGAAAAAAACCAATGTAAGCAACAGAAGGCCAGAAACCTCTCAGGGTCCCAACTCTCTAAGAAAAATAGGTTTGCTACAGTTAAAAAGCACCTCCTTCACTTGCTACCATCAAAATCTTTTGCTCTGAAATTATTCTTAGCGTTAAAAATGCTATGAAAGAACAAAGCCGCACAGTGTACAATAAAAACATTCCTGAAACAAAATACTTTTCTAAGCTTTCCATGGAGTATTTGTGGGTCATCAGGTTATTACAACCACCCACTAAAAATAGTAGCTGACAGTGTGTAATTGATTGGTCAAGAAACAATTACTGTCTTCTCTCCTTCCCTGAGCATGTTTACAGTGATTTGGAGCAACCTGACTTGCTTTGGCAGGCTGTCTCAAACTGACTGAGCTGACCAAACCAGTTTTAAAGGAACAGCTTTACTTTACCTGAAACATCTTTTAGCAGTTCCGTAAAACAAGAGTGTAGCAAATGTAGTTTGCATCTAGAGCTACAGTGAGTTTTTTTCTGAGAATATTGTTTAAGAATATTCTCATGTAAATATGACCTTTCAACTACACACTGCCAAAAAACCTCCACATAATGTAGGCTCACTGCAGAAATTGCAAATGCACTATCACAGTTTAATAGTTTCTGTGCTGCTTTGGCAGCCTTATTTTGTCATAAATAATGTTATTAAAAAATAATTATCATCCAGCAAGCTTAGATTAGATGACTAAGAACTGACTTCTAACAGACTGTGTGAAGACTGACCTCTGAGTGACCTTGTGAAACCAGCCTCATCAGTGAGACTCACACTCAAGACATACTGAAGATAAAGAGATGACAAAGCTTAATTGAGCAAATGAAGTGAGCTGTGAAAACCTCATGTGAAGTGTCAAAAGAAGCGTCAGGCTTCTGAATGATACTCAAATTTCCTCCTACATACAGGATGGAACCAACCTGTGCAGTTTTTATAGCAACTAACTGTCTCTCAGTCTGGAACCAGTGTTTTCCTGTACTAGAGCAAAAGAGAAAAAAATATATAGTGATTCTTGATAGTTTTATGGAGCAAGTCTGGCTGGGCCTTAGCTTAGTAGGTCTCGTCGTCCATCAACTGTACAGCCAAAATAACAGTGTGTCTACTACAGTGGAGAGATAGTGGATTCCCCAGATCTGCTGCTGGGAGACAGTTCTTGGCAATTGAAGCCAAGAGAGAAAGGTCATGTGTTAGTTGTGTTAACCGTAATTAATTGTGAATCTGTGGAGAATTAGAGGGGCACAACATCCTAATACTCTTGAAGCAGCAGTATGCTATATCATTTATTCCATTAATAAACCTGTGATCAGCTTCAGGGATGTATGTTCATCACAACTGTCAAATAAGAGGAAAACAAAAGGAACAACAACAAACCCAAATGTAACAAACCAAAATGACAGCAAAAGTATGTTCCAGGTAAATATCACAAAACCAAAAGTTAACTCATATTCAGCACATCACATACTTTTTGCAATGACTGTCATACATTATCTCTATACTGGTAAGACTGAGGTTTCCTCTCGAGTACTAGAAAATATATTTAAGTGAAGGAAACTTTTAAAAGGATTATCACAGGAATCTACACACATATATGCATATACTCTTACCCACTATCGCAACCATAGATGTAATGAATTTATATTTTAGATATTTTTTGTTCATAAAATAAAGGATTTGATAACCCTATTATTTCCACATTCTAGAAGATGTGTGTAATATCATGGCTCTGAGGACTGGTAAGGAATGTTAGCTGGGTTCTACTCCAACCGGCACAAACCCAAAGTATCTTTCAGGAACTTACTGGTAATTCCTATGCTCTGCAAATATTCAGAAGAGATTAAATGTCTGGTATCTGAAAATCCCTTCTCCTTACTTTCATTTCAACATATATAACTTATTTCAAAGGGTCTTATAAAAGTCTATCCCTTTCCAATCAAAAAAAAGAAAAAGACTTGGGAATATCAAATAAGAACAAAATCCATTTCAATGTCTGGCTAAAATAAGCTACAGTATTACTGTGCTTTAAAATTCGTTTCCAAGAAACTACACACACATAGGGTATTAAGTGAATATGTGCCAGTAAAGCCAAAGAAAATCAGAGTCAAGTAATTGCAAATGAAAATGGGGATCTGAAAGTTCATGTTTTAGATATCTGCTAAGTTTGACACTGATTACTAAAGCAAAACTTTTAAAAAATACCTTTATCTCACAATTGGTTTTGCATTTATATCAATGGTAGAATATTCAATATTCTACGTTCATAATACTTCTCTTTTTAGAGAGAGTATTTCTCTCGTTCATTTTTTTCTGAAGTTCAAGTGAATAACTCTTCTTCTAACTACAAATTGAAGAAGTAAAATAGTTGGGTTCTAAACCAACTGTTTTCTGACCACTTATGACAAATCCTTTAACCATATCTAGAAATAGATTCTGATTTATGGAGGATACTTGGTGATACAAAGGCAACAGTTAGAACCTGTTACAATGTTTAGAAGTATATGGATTCCCTTACATACAAAAGCAAATGGGTACAGAGAACTCAAATAATTTGCTAAATATTTTCAGCAAGGTCAACAACCAACAGCCTACATCCAAGGCTATTAAAGTTACTGTCTGAAATCTGGACTCTCAAAAATGCTACTTCTGTCTTTAAATAATGCTGTATTGCATTTTTCATTGGCAAAAAAGTTGATGCAGTTTCCCAACGTTTTCCTGAAACATTCCATGGGTACATAAACATACAAGTGGTATGCAACAAGTTGAATACAAACAGCTATTTCCTATCCTTAATATTTCCTTTAATAAGTTACATTTATGTTGTCCAAATCCCCAGTCACTGGTTTTACAAGACACTAAAAATCATACTAGTAGTTATCTGTTATTACATTTTAATGTCTGTCTGTAAAGCTTCGCAGAATATCATTATCCAGAGCATGGATTCTAAATGTTTCCCTCCAAATATCACCTGATCAGGCTTGGCAGTCCAGAGCTTGATGTTTCACTGCTTCAGTATAAACTGGGATTTAGATGTGGCTTCAGCTGGGGTTCTTATTAAGCGCATACCTTTTTAGAAGGATCAGATTTCATTTTTCAAAGCTGTTCTTTTGTTCTGAATTTTCTTGGCCATAAAAAAAGGATATAACATACTATACCAATATCTATTACAGAGAGGAAAATATTTTCTAGGTTTTACTGCTTATGCCATTACTTATACCATTAGTTGCATGGCAGTAGTTAAAGAATATAAACCCATTCATCTACCTCACATTTTACCAATAAATTTGGGGGATAGGAGGTCAACTATAGAAATTCATTAATTTCTGACTTTCTCAATATTTTTTTCAGAAAAGTTAAATGATATTTTGTGAAATTACCATTAGTTCTAGTGACTTGAAAGTTTGTCCTGAATTGGTCTTACCTCATTTTTGAAAAAATGGCATCATTTATTGAATGGCCTAAATCCATGTCTATTGTTAGAAGCATCATTCCAGTGAACTTCAATGTCTCCTTTCAAATCACATAAGGCTATTTTTTCTTTAAATAAGGGTTAACTTTGCCTTGCTTTAGTAAGGCTGGTTCCTGGCAGAAATCAGAGAGGCTTGTCTGGAAAAGGATTTGACACGCTGCTCTCTTCTGCTCAGAACTGGCAGAACAAACCTCATATAAAAAGCCAGTTACATCAAAGCCTGGGTAGCTCATCCACTCATATACTTCATGCTTTTTCTTTAAAAACCAAACCAAACCAAATCAAACCAAACTCTTTTCCTTGTCCTTTCGCTACTTTTGATGAACTATACTTCTGTCTCATAAAATTTCTTGCAGATTGTACAGGCGGTAATCAAGCAAAGACCTACCTGTCAATATTTTAAGTTCTCATGTTCATTTTCAAAAGCATGTCTAAATCCAAATTTTCGAACCTTCTGAGTTCCAGTTTGACAAATTTATGAAAAGAAGCTACATAACTTAAATTAAGATGATTTAGTTCTGTTTTTCATGTGTTTTGTGTCAGTAACTTGCTAGCATGAACTTACATTTCATTCTGGCAGTAGTACAATACATGGCAAGGCAATTTAGAGCCTCCTTCAGTATCTTATCAATACTAACAGAGAACTGACAGGCATATTTAACATACCTCTTTACCAATCAGCACAGAATATTACTCTGTGTGGGATAACTTCTATTCCTGACCCAGGTTAAACTGAAATGAAATTCACAGCTGAGTTTTAACACTGAAATCATCCTGCTATGGAACCATTTGCTGGTAATTTGTCAGAAATTGCACTCTCTTGAGAATAAAACATGACCCTCCTATAGTAGTCCTACATTTCTTAACAACTGTCTTCTCTCTACAGCTGACAGCAGAAAGCTTCAAAAGAGATGTTAATACCCCCATTGTAAGAGGGCTGACGAAAAACGGAATCCCGTGCCAGACACTGCCTGCAACAAATGTGATGGTAAACAACATGGAAACTTGAACACGTAACATACTTATTTGTAGAAGCCATGGTAGTATTTGAGTGCAAGAACAAGCTGGACTATCCATTGCTTTCCTTAATGAAACACAGAATCATTAGAATTTAAATATTTACCTTAGCCATGAAAATACTGTGGAATACCTTACTTAGCTGCTGCTAATTCAGCAGTATCTCTAGTAAGCCGTTTTATCTGTTTCTACACTTACAAGGACAGAGGGATTTTCCCTTCCCATTTTCCTCAACTTGGGAATATTCTGAGAATAGTATTTAGCATTTCATGTTGTAATGAAATTATGAATATGTTTGGACAATATGAAATTCCAACATTCATGTTGGTAGCTTTCTTCAATAAAACACATTACTGCAACTACAGTCAATTATGAAATCCTGTGATTTAATGATGGAAAAAGTGAAGTTCTCTTGTGTCTTTTGTCTTTCTACCACCAGGGAGAAGAATTTATATAGAAAAAGTGAACTGGTCAGGCAAAAAGTTCACAGAGCAGCTTTAAAACTCCATAGTCTTATCTCAGTGGCTTAAACATCTCTGCTGTCTTAAAGTTAGCAGTTCCTGGTTTCTCATCTACACAAATACACGCCCTAGGAAAACAAGAGAAGATATATTTACCGATACTACAGCAACAGTCAGGCTGGACATTTACAATTCTGGACATTTGTGACATCACCCCCCAACTCCCCAACATTTTGTTTTGAGGAAGGTGTTTTTTACAGGACATCCAGTCCCCTGCTGTGGCACATTACCAAAATTTGCTGTGGTTTTGATAAAGCCAGCATGAGACTTATTACATGGTCTCCATTGCTATGGATGTGGCTAGGATGTTTATGCATATGGAGTACTTTATGCACATTTCCGTGGTGTTTGCTGATAACCAGTGCTATGTTTATGTGTTTTAATGGAAGCTGAAGGCACATAGTTCAGACTTTAGGGGCTAAGTTGGCAGTTTCACTCAGTCAAGGATATACTAAATAACAAAGTCTGCAAATGTCACTGAAGTCCATTTTAGACTGCATGGAGGGTTAAGTAAACATGAGTAGTAAGGGGGCCAAAAGGGTAGTTGTGAATTTCTGTTAATAACAGAAAACACTGTTTATCCTGTATTACTTCAGGGAGGAAGAGTTTAATTCCCAGTGAGCATTACAAGAGTAAACAAAAGTTGAAGTGTATCCAACTTAAAATTCTAAGCAATTTTAGCAAGCCAATAGCATCTAAGCCAATATGGCAACTATTTCCCTAAGTATTTAAAATACCATGGAAATTAATAATAATAAAAGATAAAATGAAGCACTTAAGAGGACTTCTCACTTCCGTGTCTACACTGACAATTTTATTCTGTAAGTAGTTAGGAAAATTCACTGAACTTTAACAACGCTCCAAACATGCATATTAGTTACAATCAGTTGTCAGAAAATAAAGCCAGACTTTTTCAGTAATGCTTGCCACTTCAGCATCGTAGGTTTTGAATATTTAATAAAATGAAAAGCATTTTTCTTTAAAGGGCCACAGCAGAAAATGCTAATATGGAATTCAGAAAGGTGGAAAATAAAAATACCTCCATCCTTCAGGCAAAACCAGAAACCAACTACTGCAATGAAGCAGCTGATGCTTGAGGCTCGTTGAGCTTTCTCTCTGTAAGAATTTCATTAATAAGTAATTTTTCTCAAAGTCAGTGTGCTACCTGACATTCATGAAACTTTCTCTAAACTACAACAGCAGCAATCCATACCATTCTGCTTTGCCTTTTGGAACTGCATGTGCTCGTGATGCTCTAATTTATTCAGCTACAAAGGAGAAATAAACTGCTACTGAGTCACGAAGTTGGGTTCTTCAACCACATCACCATTTGCATACCTACTGCTGTTCTTGAACACTTGAGAAGATTCTGCAGAAATGCAAGATATGCTTACCCAGTTCATGTTACAGAAGCTGAACTAGAAAGAGGTGGCAATCGAGTACTCTGAGTGGAGGTTCTCATTAGGATTCTAAAGGCTTTAAGCTCCGTAAATATATAATAACATTGGACTGCAGTTGCCAACATAAATACATAAAAAAGAAATCCTTAGATTAAGAATCAACTAGAGGTGGAAATAAAAAAAAGGAAACAGGTACAGATAGGAAAGGACTTGCACAATGCATTCCCTGGCAAAGTACTTTATGAAAGTTCACGAGCTAAACTCAGCTAAATTATCATAAGATTTTACCATCTTTTAATGTTTGGCATATACATTTCACATGTATGAGAACACAGAAGAGTATTTTCTTCCAGATTCCAGGCGAGTCTTTAGCACCAGCATAATAAACAGAAAACTACATCATGACAAAGTATCCTTCTGCAATCAGTGAGAAATATTTAATATTATCCCACAGATAACTTGCATGCTCACATACATTTCTAATATTTTTATACATCTATTTACGTATATTTAAAACTAGAACCAAGACTTGGCATGTTAAACTTATATCTGCTACATTCACAAATTATCATCAGCTTGCCATTTGCATGGCAGGTCCTCAGGTGAAACAGTCAGTTTATCAACAAGAGAATGTCTCACTTGGTATTCAACAACATGGGAACTACTTTTGTGTTTGTATATTGTGATCATATCCAGATCCGCATGGAGTGTAGAGTAAGATTTGCTTTTAGGAAAGTCTTAATTACTATATGGGAGTTCCAAGAAGGCAGTAGAGTTTATAGCTGCCATATTATTACGGAATTGCCACAAAATACAATCAATTCCAAAGCTGAAAGTACAGATTTATTTATTTTAGAAGGCCAACAAATTAACCGTTTCACAGGCATGTATTAAAAATCATAGAATCATAGAATAGTTAGGGTTGGAAAGGACCTTAAGATCATCCAGTTCCAACCCCCCCTGCCATAAGCAAGGACACCTCACACTAAACCATGTCACCCAAGGCTCTGTCCAACCTGGCCTTGAACACTGCCAGGGATGGAGCA
>JBCJKH010045829.1:0-18637 GCA_039877255.1 Loriculus beryllinus | reverse complement strand
GATGTTGTGTGGGACAGTGTCGAACGCTTTGCACAAGTCCAGGTAGATGACATCAACTGCTCTACCCCTGTCCATCAATTCTGTAGCCTCATCGTAGAAGGCCACCATACTGGTCAGGCAGGATTTCCCCTCAGTGAAGCCATGCTGGCTGCCATCAAGCACCTCATTGTTTTAGCATGCCTTCCAGGAGAATCTGCTCCAAGATTTTGCCAGGCACAGAGGTGAGACTGACTGGGCTGTAGTTTCCCGGGTAAAAATTTAGTATTAAGATATAGAGAAGCTATGAGAAATTGCACAAAGTGAACATCAGAACATCAAAAAAGAACATGATTATGGGAGAACACTATAGTTGGAATTAATAGAGAAACATATAACAATTCCCACTGAAATCAGCAAGCAAATTACTTAATTATTCAAACTGTAACTATGTTGATAACACAGTCATTTCAGAAATGGCCTTGTTATGTCAGTACCATTGAAGCAGACCAGTATAACCATTTAATACTACAAGGAAGAACTTGTAAGTTCACTAGAAATATTTTTCATAGTTTCTTTAAAGAAACCTCTTTGGTAAGAATTTTTAAACTAAAAATTCAGACTTCTACCCTGCCTCTTCAAGGTTTCACCCACTGGGAACTTAAGTACTTTAATCTGTATTTTATACATCTGTCATGATCCAAATAGTTATTTTTCTCCAAGCAGGGAGCTGAATGCAATGGGGTTGCATTATAAACCAGAACTCACAGACAAGGAGTTTCTACATTAACTCTAACATTATTGTATTTGAAAAGGAAAACATGCTGTGAGTTTTCCCTCTGTCTCTGCTAAGAAGTCTTTCAGGCTATGGCAGTGCTATTAACACAAAACAGTTCTTATCCTGAATTGATGAACTTTACACTAATAGTGGGTCATCTATCAGAACTGTGAAGGATTTTCATCAGAACGAAAGAAGTGGGGAGAGAGAAAGAGAAGGCAAGAAGTGTGAGCGAGAAAGCGCATGAGCAACGCAACTGTAGGAAAGACAATGAACGAAAAGAAACTCCAACCTCCAGTCTTTTTTTTCCTATTAAAGTTATTTTAACAAAAGTACTTTAAAAAGAGAAATGTAAAGAAACTCTTTCCATTAATTGCACTTTCTAAATTCATCACCAAAGATTTTTCATGCAGTAATCTAAGCAAGAGAAATTTTTCCTCTGGATTGTTATTACTCTTTTCCCATTGCCATTTTTCACTGCAGAAATATATCAACAATTGCAACAGGATTTGAGTAAACTACTACCCCTTGTACTGAATTGACTTTAATGAAATGAATGACAGAGAAAGAATACTAAGTATTTGTAACTTTTCAGTACTAAGATAATAAATACCAATATTTAAATAATTGTGGGTCTTTTTTCTCAGAAGAAAAATGGAGACTAAATTGCCTGCAGTTCTCTAGGAAAGAACCATGCTTTCAAAAGTGCTCTTTCAGTCATAAGAATAAAAAGATAGAACAGCTTAAAGATTTGTAAGAAGATTTAGGATTTATCATCATAATTTGGAGAAAAGAGACTTATATTTTTTATTCTAGCCCTCTCAGTGGTTGTGCTTGCACACTTTTTTAACAGGGACCTGTCTCTACAGCTGCAACATCCTATTACCTGTGTAATTTCTTCTCTCACCTGTAAATACTAATCTAATATCTGAGTATATTTTCCTCATAAAATCCTCTATTTTTTATATCATTTGTTGTTAGTAAACAAAAAACCATGGGCACATTCTATACCGTTATACTGAACAGCATCCTACCTTTTTGCAGACATTCAGACTGAGGATTAAGAGGGGTTTAAAGGGAGCACTTTGACACATGGGCTATATACTGAAATTAGTATTTTATCTCTCAAAATTAGGCAAAAAAGTGATAAGTATCTAAAGATACTATACATTTATGGGGACACTTCTGAAAGCTCATCTGTGCATTATCCGATAATGCCTGGAAAAGTCCAATGCGCACTAACAGCTCAATCTCCTCAAATAGATGCCAGCAGCAGGGATGTGAATTACAGAAATCTAAGGGCTTTTGGTCTCAGTTTACCAGTTCTTCCTCTCTTGTCTACATAAACTCACCTTGCAAACAATGCATGATAAAATATTGTGCCTTTTAACCATATTTAAGATTACCGTTCTCTAAATTTTATGTTAAAAATATCTGCTATTGACCACTTTCCCAGTTAATTCTATATACATTTTTCCATCTGTTTTAAATATTCCTAGCACCAGACTAGGCAACAACTAATATTACTTAAGGATTACTTGGGTGTATGTAACCACAAACAGCATTTTGTAGGACTACAATCCAGAAAATAACTACAGTAACTCCCTGTAGCATGCCAGCTCTTGCATTGGACTGAATTATGGTAAATCATTATTTTATAGCTGTTGGTTACAGCTGCATTGCCAAAGTGCAAATGTATTTTGTACTTCAAGTAGGTACTCAGTCTCTCCTTCTAGTTAAAATAACAACAACAATAAAAACATAATAATAACAGCAGCAATAATAATAAACAACACTAAACAAAAACCAGTCCATCATTCTCAAATCTTTGCAGCTACTTCCAGTGCAGGCTGACTAAACTATTTTTACAGAGTTCACAGATAAAGCTGTTAGGTAATTTATGAGTTAAGTCTGAATAGAGGTTCTTCAGGAAATTTAAGCCAAAGTCAGGTTTCATCAGAAATAATGCTTACTACTGAGATTCTGAAGCTTCAGACTTTCTACACAGCCAGCATTAATTTTAATGTTTAAATAATTAAAAAAAAATGTTACTATAAACTTGTTTGCTGTTATGTCATTGCCAATATATGCTGCTTCTATCATCAAATTCTAATACTCCATGGACAGATAAAACTCCATAGATGAGCTCTCTTCAAGAGGTAGCTTCTTTACTACTTAGCTAATTTTAATGCAACTATTTGATTAGCTTTGACTTGGGATGCAGTTTCCCAAACAGTGAAAGCTCATTTCAAGTCTCTGCAGCCAGACATTCCTTTTTCTCCTCCTGTTAGCACACTTTTCCTTTCTTAGGCTACCAGTATGCTTGGGAGCAAAATACTTGGCTGAACAGAAGGCAAGATTTCCATTTTTGATAGCAGGACAGACTCACACTGGCTTTGGCCAAGCAAAACATGTATCATGACTGCAATAAAGATCAGTCTCTTGCACATCAAATGTTGTTAATGGCAAAACATAGGACTCGAGTGCAATTGCCCTAGAGATTCCAAGGTCATCCATTTGGACATAAGCAACTGAAAGCATTCTACTAATAGCATCCCCCTCACATCATTATGTACAGTGCTCAACTCTATTTATATGATGTCTCTATGTTTAAGAACAAAACAAATTTTGCACAAGTAGCAGTGAACATTATACAATGGGAAGTCTATTACACAGCCTTCTTTTCTTCATTTAGGGCAGCTTCACTTCTGGAAAATCAAGCTTTGAGGTGAAATTTGCAGCAAAATGCTGCTCTGCTGGAGATTCTATTTCCTCTCTTCACAAATGAGTCTAGCAGCAGATGTGCTGGGTACAGGACCACCTGGCTCACTCCACATCATGCATCATCCTCAGCATCCTCCCTTCCATACGAGCAATCACCACCATATATATTTTAATACCATCACTCAGTCTTTCTACTTCTCCCACTCCTCCTTCTCATCTATAGTTGTCAGAGACTTCTTAAAATGACAAAGAGCAACAGAAAGAAAAAAGTGGTTAAGTGCAGAAAGGGAACCCTGTTGGCTTGCTGCCTCAAGCATGTGGGTTTTTGCATTTAAAATCAGCATGATTGGTACAAGAACAGTATTCTTATATTTTGCAAGTTATCCTGTGAAAACATATTATTAAGCAAACAACCTTGCTATCCTTGAAGAGTGTATTTCATACTTCTTTTTTAATATATTTTTATGATTAATAAGCCCTTTCAGTTATTGGTGCAAATAAAAGAAAATATAATTTTTGTTCCTTTGTCACACTCCAAAAATTCATGAAGGGAAATGGAAAACAAAAGTCTGTGCAATGCCCAAATGAGGCTATAAGTTAACAGTCAGTATAAGATCACTCTTGCATAAGTAAGGTATTATCACCAATGTAAGGTAAAAATATTACTGTTTTTTCCATATACTTCTCTCCTCTCCTTGAGCTTTTCATTTTCAGATTATAGTTATAAAAGAGCCATTGTAATCTGGCTGACAGTAGAATCAGTTATATGTTATATAAAAACATAACGTAAGAAATAATACAAACATTACATACCCGCATATCATAGAATCATAGAATAGTTAGGGTTGGAACGGATATCCACTGACTACACAAAACCAAAACCATTCAGAATAAAGATCATTAACCAGTACTGAAACAGGAATAGCATGCAAGAATCTCAGGCCACTGTGACATTCAGATACAGCAACTAGGAATAAAGAGTGCAGAGCAACAGCCCTACCAGTTGTTTTTGGTGACTTTATCTCAAATCTTTCTACAGAATGTGTTATACATAATGCACTTCCTTTTGATAGAACAGTTCGGGTTGGAAAGGACCTTAAGATCATCCGGTTCCAACCCCCCTGCCATGGCAGGATGAGAAAGAACACAGTCCTCTCCTGCATTCAGCTCTTTGGAACATAAATCACAAAAGTAAGAAGACTGTCCAAGGGACAGATATGGTCATTGTCCATTGTCTAACACTGAGTTGGCTCCCGGAAAAAAATTGCTTTCAACAAATATCAAGTTTATAAGAAACAAAAAACCCAACAAGAAAACAATAAAAAATACTCACAGCTTTGGTTTGGCAAGCACAGGTGGTGGCTCCTTTGTGGGTGAAAGCAAGACAGCTGGAGGTGGGATGGATTTATCACCATTTGGCTTGCTGTTAATCATTCCATTTACTCCATGAATGGGGTGGACACCGTTTGTTTTTTCCTCAGACGAACTGAGCTGCAGTTGATAAGCCTTCCCACCAGATCTCAACTCGGTATTGTTTGCTTGATGAGTCTCTGTATGTTTCTTAGGAAGAACCTCGAAAGAGCTAATTTCAACTGGAGGAAGTGGTGGGAAATGATGGAAATCATCACTGTTGGATTCTCTTGCAAGTGATTCATGAGTATAGTTTTCTGAGTTGGCTGAAAGGAATCAAAAAGAATGTGTCTCCAACAAGTCATAAACAAGGTACATGGTACATACATGCTGCATTTTCAGTTTGTTAAAGGTGAAATCTCTTTGGCTCTCATTTTTCTAGACCTCCAATTGTTAATTTATGCTGAATTAGATACATGACTGGCTATTCACTTTCTGATTTTGCCCCATGCAAAATGCATAATAAGGATACTTATGGATACCTCCAAATCTGCTTCTGGAATCCAGCCACTAAGTGAGACTGGCAAGTACTGACAACAGCAGCTGAAACAGCATTTCGTCTTCCTGGAGTTTCAGCATCATTTAAGAACAAATCACTTAAAAATGCTGAAGGATGTATGTATACATGGCATGTTTGCAATGGCAGCTAGGTGAGTGCATTCCACTACAATATGTATGTAAACATGTTACAAAACTAAACATATCATGCCACAATTTTTTATTTTACAAAAGGCATATGCCACCTTCCGTAGTGTAATTTCACCTGCTTTCATTCTGCCTCTGCTACCATCTAGCCTCAGAACCTTATTGCTTAAAAATATTTCAGGCTTGTGGCAGGCACTTTAAAATTGTATTTTACACAAATAAAGACATTAAACTAGGAAATGAGCCAATAAGAACATTCAGTTTGCTTTATGTGACTGCTCTGAGGCCCACAAAACCCTTGTCTTACAGCAGCCCTTTTCTATGAGGGAATGACACTGATAACTTCACAGGTAAATTAATTACCTAGGATTCATGATTAAAAATTCTTCTTTCCGTTCATCACATACCTGAGCAGACAGTTAACTGTGCACTGCTTGTTACCGAACCATGTTCATTTGTTGCTGTGCATGTAAAAAGTCCTGAATCTTCAGGAAAAGTTTCTGCAATTACAAGGGTACATATCTCTTCTGGAAATAAGCAGAAAAATAAACTGCATCATAAACTATTTAAAACACCATATAATGTTTTTGCATTTATGTTAGAGGACACCAGAAAATGCTCCTTATACAAAGAAATGTTGAGAGGACTGCAGAAGAGCTTCCAACATACATGGCTTTAATAGAAATCCTTTTATATACAAAACAAGTGAATTCACTAAGCTGTTTTCAAAGTGGCCTGTCTTAAACAGTGATTCTGCAGGCACAAGTCTGCAGTCATTTTACACACTCCAGTATTGTCATTTTTACGGAGGATAGTACTAATTCATACAAATCTATGTATTGGTTTTCATACACAATACTTGCAAGCTCTTTCTGGCCCTCTAAAACCACCAATAAGAATGTCATACTATTCCTTCTTTCCTGGAAGTTTTCTGTACTTAACCAGAAAGCACTTTGTTATCACTTTCAGTTAGCTTTCCTGGGTAAACTAGCCAGAAATACAAACTATGGATGCATAAATACTCCTCTTCTGCAGAGTTTGTTAAGAGAATTTCTGTCTCTGCACAGCAGTGAGAATGGATAAATTCAAAATATGGGACAAATCAACATCCCTAGACACTGTGACATAGATGTATTCTGTGGCTATTTGAAATCTCTTCATTCCACTTTGATATGTCACAGTATATGCTTTGATTATACCAGGACCTCAGTCAGAAAACTTACATGAAGACCAGGCTGTTCATATTTCATCTTGGGTCTCTCAGTAATGTTTTCTAAATCAATCCCATCCATTCATAATGCATATACTTAATTATCCAGGCATTTATTTTTCAGATTCTTCTAAGTCACTTTATGTTATCTCTACTTGTAATGGCATTTAATACATATATATATATATATAAATAAAATCACAGTATAGCCTTTCTAAATAATCCTAATATTTACACAACATACCCAGATATTTTTAGACCTGGACTATGCTGCGTTGTGGGTTTCCTTAATTAATTAGGAGTTTCTTTCACTTATGCTCATTTTCTAGTCTCAAACCCAATGCAGAGATGTTTTACAGCATTCAGTTTTATTAGAAAAAAATGGACATTTACATGGAATCCTACATATCACAAAATCAATGGAATATAGCTAATAAAAACAGAAAAGTGAGGGAAAATACTTCAGACTCCAATATATCTTGCATGAAAATTATTCTGTAGTAGAGGTTCAATAAGGCAAGCTTCACATCTTTTAGTTCAAAGAAGGAAAACATTCTTTAATTTTTTTGGGTTGTTTTGTTGCTTTGGTTTTCTGTTTATTTTTTTTTTCCTTCTATAATTTCCACTGTGGAATGGCAGACCACTGTCTTCTGTAACAAAAAAGTTGAGGAATTTTCCCAATTATAAATGAAAATGTATCCAAAAACTCCCTGGAAATGGTCTAAAAATGAATGACTAATATTTGGCACAGAGCTGTTTTTCAGACAGCAGAACGTGTTTTTTTTGTTTTTTTTTTTTTTTTGGCAACACAAACCAGTCATTCTGTGTAGCTGCAAGAGGCATTTATGGTAATACTGTAGCACGTTGGACGTTATCTGACCCAGATGAAGATTAATGACTCATGAAAGGTCTTATCAGGAAAGTAATGGGTAACACAAGCTAGTTTTTGAACTACTGAGATCAGCTTTTTTTAGAGTCTTGGTGTGTCGTAAGCAGTTGAAGCTCTATTGTAAACCACACGTGCCTACTCCTGGACTGAACTGACTCTGGGGATGCAATCTGATACATGCAGCATACTAGTTTCCTGTTCATTTAACAGCAGAATCCTGAAAGCTGGGTATTTCGGGTCTGCAAAAGAAAATCACTCTCACCATGCTGAAATCTGCTGTTTGAATGAGGGCAAAGGTACTACAAAATATAACAACTAGAAGAAGTCCTGTTTTCCAAACAGCAGAACTCATTAACGCATAGCATTTCTTCATTTTTTGAAGTATGTAAAAAGATCACACGGGAAGAGCTGATCTTCACTCTTCAGTGACACAAGAGTTCTAATGGACTCTGCCCTGATGTGGTTTGTTTATGGAAGCAGCATATTTGTAAATTATACATGCTAAATTACAGTAATCCTTGTAACAGAAATTGAAAGTAAATTAGCGATGAGACTAATCAGAGTTTAAAATTCAGTCTTCTCAGCCAGATGAGCAAACTACTACACATTTGTGATTAATCACAAGAAAACTGGCTAAACTGAGAACAGAAAAAACGCCTCTAAGAACTAATTAAAAGGCAGCTTGAACAAAAAGCATGTGCAAACAACACATTCCTATTGTCTTTATTAATTTTTCTTCCCCCAAACCAAGAAATCACTAACCTCCAGGTGCTTGCTAAAAGACTCACTACAATGAAAAACGTGGAAATAAAGTACTAAATTGACAAAAGAAACATTCTTTAAAGACTGCCATAACATATTCTGGATGCATAGTGCTTTGAGTATTTTTCTAGTTTTACAGCCTGACTTTCGTAATTATTTTTCTTTCTGTTCCTATGCAGAGTAGAATTGGATGATGTGAAGTAAATAATGTCTGTTCTACTTCCCGGCAATCACCAGCTGACAAATAATTTCATCACAAAAATGCGTTCCAGAAAGCAGCTCTGAAATGCTGTTCTCAGGGCCTTAAAACGTATTTAACACTTGACTAAATGAATACAAAAGCATTCTGTTCACTGAAACATGTAAAATGCTTAGGCATGCAATTACTTGACTATTTTGTCAGTTATCTAGAAAGAAAGATTACATTTTATGCACTAATCCTTTCCCTTTATGGTTCATGAGTCCATTAAGAAGAATTATCTTTGGTAAGACAGAAAACTGTTGCATTTTAACAAATTTCATCACTGGTGATGTGCTTACTTCATAATGTTTCTATGTATTAAATTAAAAGTTGTTGAGTACTTGTTATATTTGCACTTTCATCACCAAATGTGGTCATTAGCTCCCTCCACTGTAATGCACATACAGTCCTGGGAAGTAAGTATGGTCTTTAATTAATTGTTGTTCATTAGGATGCAAAGACCAGAACTATTTCTATAGCTGCAGGTTCAAAGCCATAAGTTTTCTGCTAAGAAAAGCAGAAAAGTCTTCTGCAAAGACAGGCATTAGTCAAAATGGTGGTTTCCTGGTAAAAATCTAACCAAACACAACCCTGTCATCTTGTAGACAACTTGTCTCTTGTTTTTCTCTTGTTCCCCTAGTATTCAGATGTTTAACTAGAGTGCAATGGCAAAGCAAGTTACCATCAGGTAACTTCCCGTCTAGGTATCTGTGCATCTTTTAGGTACATGAGAATGAGGAAGTGTGAAAATAGAGCAGAACTGAATATGTAAAGGAGCATAATAGATGGCATTGCAGACCTGTAGATACCTTAACTTAAAATAACACACTGAAAAAATAATTAATTTACCTGTTTCTGATGATCATTATTGTATACAATTTTACCTAGACAGGCAGTTCTGGCTTATTTAATAGGCTTTATGCCACTCAAGAAATGAAGAGACAGGTTTTAAAAAAATACACAGAACTGCCTGTGCTTTAAGATACCTCAAACAGCACTTATAAAACACTTAGAAGAAAACTGAACAACAGCAAATTTGATTCTGGGCAATATAATGCAATTTTAGGACAGAGAACCCAGGTTACAGCAAATGTAATCAATACTCAAGATGGCTGCCAACTAGCTGGTTCAGGTACAGTGAATAGGAATAAATGATGATACAGTATGATACAATAATGACAGCATGGACTTTAGTCCCTAAAGCAGCGTTCAGGTTTGAGTTAAAATCAAGCTATTTATCAGCATCAAGGAAAAGTTTATGCTAAAGCTTACACTAAGGCAGTTATGATAACGCAGTTGCCTAAGCCAGGTAGTCTGAAGTTAAGTCAGGTGTACAGATCGAAGCTGAAATCAATATATTCAGCAGTGTAACTGTGATGACTAATGTATCCCCATAAGCTTTGAATATTTACAACTGAAGATGAATAGCGGCATTTTCTAAAAAAACAAATAGTGCAAAATCAGAGATTTACTTTGAATTTGGAAGCATCAACAAACAAGGAAAGTCATGGTAGTCAGACTTAAGAAGGGTTCACTGACAGAACAAGAATTCTGTAGCTCAGACGCATAGAGTACAACTGAAAATGTAACTGAGAAGCAATAGCAATAGCACATAGGTTGATCAGATCACCTTTAATGAAAGATGATTTTAGCTTATTTTCAGTTTTTCTCTCCATTTGGCATCTTGAGCTATAGCTCATTGGAGATAGCTCTCTTCAAGCCTTTCTTTGCTGCTCAGCAGTGAGAGCTAGACTCTTAGTCATAATTCTTTTGTTTTCACTAAAAAATGCAAGGATCCAACATGCATGCTGACCTACTGAAGTTTCTGTGTTTTGAATCTCATCAGCTGTCCAAAAGCTGATTTTCTTTGTGTGAGAGGGCAGTAAGGATTTCTGCAACATTTGCCGTATATTTTCAGTTTCCAATATGCTGAAATATGGGGGGATTTCTAAGGGACTTACACAGCACTTCCTTACACTTACTGGAACACAGCAGCCAGACAGGGAACAAGAAAGCACAATCCAAGAGAAGTGATGACTATCTTTTGAGATGTTTCTGGTGAACACACACAGTACTGTGCTTAGGAAAATAAAGTATTTTTGGCTTATGTATATGTGGCCATGTATATGTGGGCCACAAATAAAATTCCCTGGCAATTTAAGAAAAATTACTTCATATAGTTTTCTTCTTACATGCCATTAGACAATTGTTTTAATGTAATTCAATACAGTTTGTGGCTGCCTCCAGACAGCTGAGTAATGGTCAAAATACCAACAGCTGGCAAATGACTCAATGGGATTTTTCATTCTCAGGCAGCCTGTTCTTTGAAGGATTCAGTCAGTATAAAGTCAAAACTTCCAAGAAAGAAGTATAGAGCAGGTAATTTGACAAACTGTGATGTTGGCTTTATGTAATCTGACATGCTATTAATTTACAAAGAAGTCTAGAGAGATTTGTGATGCAAACTGATTTCTGTCTAGACAGAAAAAGGAGTGCAAAACCCATTAGGATAGAAAGAATGTACCAAAAAAAGTATCCAAACCCCCTCCTTTTGTTTCTTAATTTCTTACTTGTGTGAGTTCATGGAACACTTTTCTCTTGCATAATTAATATTGACCTAACAAAAAGCAACTGATGTTTTTGAGCACTAGAAATTGTTTATTGATGGTTGGACTTCGGTTGACACCAGCAATTAAACTCAACACAACTTGTTGCCATTTATGTAACATTCCATGGAGGCTGTACACTTTGAAAAATCTTAGAAATCATGTTCATTTTTCAACAGGTTCTTAAACTGAATACTAAGTAGGTTAAATGAATCAAAGACATGACTTTGGATAACCTTGAGTTTAACTCCTTAGTCCACTGATAAGACTGTACGAGAGCTTCCAGGCCCTTTGGTTCACAGTCATTATGAAAAACCAGTCTAGCCTAACGTAGGTGGTTTTTGACTTCAGCTAGCCTGCCTTCTTCTGTTCCTGAATTTTCTTCATGCCTGGTTTCTTCCCTTTTCTTTCTGATTAAAGTGTCATTGTTCACATCAACATCATTACGAACTGCTTGGACACTCTTAAAAATATGGCAGAACTGGTGTCCCTTGGAGTACAGACCACAGAATAACTCTTATCAGGTTCTGGCATCAGACATCTAATGATCTTACTGCTGAAGTTTGACATATTACCGAATTGCTTAGCGAAATGGGAGTCATTCACCCCAGCAAAGGAGACATGGGTGGATATATGCAAGTTTTAGAGAACTCCCTTGGGGTTTGTTTTAACCTATTTTGATAGTGATACAGGAAAGAAATGAGCTACATGGTGTATATAACATGTTTTATTGCATCTGGGGAAACATTCATTATGAGTATCATTCACACCATGCTTTACCTGTTCTTCTGGTGTACACCTGTGTGTTAGTAGTGCACGTGGTGGTAATGTGAGAAACTCTCACTACCAGCCTTTTAAATTTTACTATGCCCTCTTTTTTAAAATGTGCTAAATTAGATACAGAAACAAAGAAACACACCTAAATAAACAAAGGAACATAAGGAACATGAGCAATGCTACACTGCCGGAAAGAGCAGGTGGAAATGTAAGTTTAAGGGCCATTAAAGCACTGTGAAATTTTTCCGTGTGTCACAATTACAGGAACACCTGGGTCAAATAAATTAAGACTAATCCATTGAGGGTGTTCTTTACAGTCTACTCTGGCCCCAGAATGGCTTGACCCTAACCTCTAATTCTGAACCAAAAAAGAACAAATTACACGGAAAAGATTACCAGTTCAGATGGCTGTTGTCAAGGTAATCCGTTGATTTGTTATAAACTACAAGGAAGGCACACAAAAAATATGTACCAGAAAATAAGTCCATGGGCCTTAAAGAGGATATTCAATATGTATAACTATTTGGCTAGTGTGTGAAGCTTGGCAAAGGCCTATCTCTGAATGATATTTAATTTCAACCATAATGAATGGCTGATGTATAACTAAAGAAAAGTTTAGGCATGAGGTTATTGTCTGAGAATTCTTCAAACACTAGATGAAGTTTCCTGATTTCCAAAGACTGAGAAGACATTCTGGTCAAGAAATGTCTGTAGCTTCAAGAAAAAGTCCACGGGAACACACCTTTCCCTTTGGTCCTTGGAAGGGAAAATGAACCAGTAGACATAAACTATCCTGGAAAGCAGTAAAAGTTGAGGGCTTTCTAGTAGTGTACCTCACATAGTAGTCCCACCAGCAGGAATACTGTCACCTCCAATTTTCTTGCCAAACACTAGATGACACTTCTATTTTGGGTTCCTCTACTTTCGTTTTATCCAACATGGCAGTGGAGCAGACTTGCCTTGGAACTATAGAGTCAGAGAAAGGTCAGAAACTGTTTTCCACTCCTCACAGTTCTGCTAAAGATACTGTTTTCCTCTTTAGAAAAGCAGTAGTTTAGCTTTGTTAAGAGAACAATCACTTCTGTACGTTTTCCCCATGGCAAGGCTTTCTGCCAAGAAATTTTCAGTGTTGCAGGGATAATTTTTTGAGGGTACAATTTGATTTAATTAAAGGATTAACAATGGCTTAAAAGCAAAAAAACAAAGATCATAGTGACTGTATGTGTATTAATTGTACTCTAATATCCTAATGTACCAACAGCTTTAATAACTATAGAATTAAGACAACATCCTAACACATACAAATTAATCTTAACTAAAATAATAAAAAAAGCCAAAGCAAACAACTTCAAATCTGTGAATTCAGAAGGTAGTAGCATATAGATAGATAGGCATGAAATGGTGCTTTCTTTGTTGAGTAGTATAAAACAGCCTCAATAAACAAATATATGAATGCCTGGAAACATGTGGAACCTCATTTACAAAGTTCTGATATGTCTATGGAAATTTGAAGAACATAAATCCAACCTTTTTAATAACTATGCCAGCACTTAAAACAGAGGAACTTTTAAAACAAGAGTTCCTCCTTTTTACAAGGGTTATCCCCCTGTTAGATCTAGGCAGCAATATCTCTGCCTCTGAAAAGAGATCATCTAAAATTTATTATCCTAATCTACATGGAAGGAATCCTCATACCACAAATAAACTAAATTGTAGTACTTTCAAGACATGGATGAATGGCAGCTGAAATGAAAGAAAGAGAAGACCAAGTGAAACAGTATTAACATGTTCTTTACCCTATGTTGTTCTTAGCAGGATGTGATTATTGTCTCTTTAGAAAGACCAGAATGTGAGTTTTGCTAAAATGTGGGCAAGGTAACCCATCCATGTGTAAGGTGACCCATCCACTTGAACAGAAGCAGAATCCAAAGTCAAATAATCCTTATTTCAAAACACAGTCCTCTGAAGATCAGTGTTTATGAAGGGATGAACAGTTGAAAATGAGCTTGGGGATCACAAGCTGAGCCCATAAAGGGTCTAAAAGGTACATTGGGAATCTAAACCGTGCATTTATCTAATGTGAAGTCTTTCAGAAGTTCATACAGTTGGAGGTAGAAGTCTACCAGTTTTGGGGGTCAAAATCTACTAGTTTTTACTGGAAATACAAAGAAACATCAAAATCCTGATCTAAAAAGCTGCCCATGTCATATCTCCAGTAGCTGTATTAAATGTAGTGTTAGGCTTAACTTGCTGGTAGAAGACAAATCTATTTTGATTTCCTGACAATATTTGTCTAGATCGCAATTGACAGGCTGTTGCATCAGTTTAAATTTTCATGAGGTTTTATAATTAACAAAATTTGGATAATGAACATGTTCACATATGTTCAGTATCTACAACAAATGAATATGAGCTAAAATACAAACACTTATAGAATGCAGAAGACTGTATGTTACCTTTATAAGCTTTACTTCAAGGTTTAAAGAAAACACTTTTAAGACACAGGATTTCAATGTGACACATATGTATAAAGTCTTGCAATGTTAGAAACTGAAACAATGTTAAAATAAGGAATAAAGGAATAAAGGAATGTTTTACATGTAAAATTTAATGGGATTGTAATTGAATCTGCTCTAATTTTGAGATTTGCAAGAACATTTTATTGTAAATTGACAGAATTTTCACCTTTACTTTGACGTATAAATCAATTTGTGTGTACTTCTACACATTTCTATATGAACATCTAGGTTTTGATAGGTAGAACCCAAGATAAAGTCAGCTGAGAATCTTTATGAAGTGGGCACATATAATCTGAAGGAGTTTCCTAGTAAAAACTTGGCACAGTGTTCCAGGAATAAACGTACAAAGATAAATTAATTTGCATAAAATTTAGTACAGATAACAGACATACTGCTCATCTTTTGCATAGTTTCCCTGCTACTGTATTTTCTAGTAGCTTTCCTTATAGGGATTGAATCTATAAAGTAAAGCAAATTCTGACTCACATTACTCAGCAAGAGGGACATTTTGTAAAAGTCCCAGTGCTTGTAAACAGCAATCAAGACCCTCTCATTCAAATCATATCTTTTAGTCTTAGCTATGAATAGAGAAGGTAAGCTATCTATGAGCTGCTCCATGTCAGCTGTTTCCATTATTGTAAATAGAAACTTAGGCTTCTTGGAAGGCATTAAAAGTTTCAGACACCTAGGGCTGGAATTGTAGAACAAAACATCTTAACATTTTGTTAACAAATAGCTTTTGGCAATAGCAGATCTTTTGATCTCAGTGTTTGCGGCAGGGAGGTTACTTACATGGACTGTGGAATGATCAGATGGCAGAAAAAATCCAGTTGATTTGACTTGAAAAGTACCTTGCAAATGGAGAGACCAACTCCTTAGCTGCTATTGGTACCTTAATGAGGCTCTATTTTCTCTGAACAACGATTAGCTGACAGAAGAGTCCATCACTTTCATTTCTGCAAACTGTGCATATACAGTAAGTTCCTTTATTTCTTTATGTTTGCTGTTTAGCTCTAGTGGGGGAAGGGTGGAAATTTTGAGAGGTTTTGGCAATGTAAAATGAAATTTCTTTTTCTGAGCATAGTCTTATGTCTATTTGTGCATCCAGACCAGATGAATTAAGCAGACATCTGTTGGATTTTTGGCTACAACAGACACCAAATGTAAAAGCCCAAGCAATGAAAAAGACACATACAAAATGTTGATGCAAGTCCCACCAAATTGAAAGGCTCAATAAATATGGACACAAGGTTTAATATATGAGTCGAATCAACTTGATGTTTGAACATCTTTTCAGTTATTTCAGCAAAGACACCTAGTTATGAAATTGTAAGGCACAAATTTCAGGAGCTACATCCCCCCATCCAGGACTGGAACATTAATGATGGATATGAAAAAGATAAAAATGCAGAATATGTTAACTTAGTTTGAGGCCAAAGAGTCAACCTTACTATGGAAACAGAAGCTGGAGAAAGCATGTAACATAGGGTGCTGTCAAGTGGGAGGGACAGGGAAAGAAAAAAGAGTTTATCAACGGTTTCTGAAAGAGTGAGGAGAAACATAATATTACATGCAAAATGTTACAATAGGAGAGATTTGAAACCTATATATGTTAATACAGGAAGTTCGCACAGGACCTGAAAAAACTCATAGTAAGAAAAAAAAACTACGTTAATTTAAAATGCATAGTCACAGTATGGAAATCCCTGTGTTTTGTCACAAACGCAAAAGACCGGACCAAACCAACAGGAGAGCACTGGACAGTGGAATAGGAGTTTTCAGAGATTTTGGCTGCCTAGAAAAAAAGGTGCTCTTGACTAATCTACTGTTCTTGTTTTTTAAGAAAGCCCTTCTAGGACCATTTTATAGTGAGGTACATAATCTTTTTGTTTGCTGTTATGGTAATGGTGCCTGAGAGTTTGCACAGTTTAGTGAGCATAAATTTAAACAATTTGCAAGGAGGTGCAGACTTACTCATGTGTTTCCTAGTAGCCAATATACTGAAAGCAATGGATCAAAAAACCACAGGTGGCTGCTGGTAAATGCTGTGAAGCCTACTATGAAGTCTGTCAAGTTATAGCTATTAAATTATAAATGCACCAATGGAATATGATTGTTAACACATTGTTTAATGGATAATAAAAATGTTGGTACTCCCAGAAACTATTGTGAAAATTAATGGAGACTTGCAGATATTTAAAGACTTTCTAGAAAAAACAAAATGCTGATAAAACCAGTTTCATGTTTTATATGCATACACCTGTGAATTTATTTATTATTTTGGCTGTTGAGTTTAATATTTGCAAAGGCTACAGTTTTAGTTTAAATGAGAGTTAAGTGTTCCTGCAGCTCTTGTAACCAGATGTTTAGGTATGAATTTATCTACAGGAATAAGTAAGTCATTGTAACTTGAAAGGGATAGAATGGGTGGGAAGAAGGATCAAGTTAAGTCATAAAGATTTTATCTCATCTCCTTTTCTATTCCACCATGATCATCCCTATAGTATGTTTCCTAAACTGGGGAGTAGTTGTAGGTGCTAAGGAGAAAAAGTGCAATCATATCTCCCAAAGGAATTACACTATCACTGCTTTGGAATGAAGAGCTTCAAAAAGCAAACTAATTATCTGACCTTCATGTCCACGCTGGCTGTGGCAAGAAAGAATAGACCTGAAATTCATGGGGCAAGATTTATTCTCAGTCACTGGATAGTGAGTTTGGGGTAATTAAGCACAAAAAAAGATTGTCTGGGGAAGTTTTGGGTATCCCAGTTCTGGAGGATCTTTAGGTACAAACTGAGCAAACGTTTTCAGGAATAGCACTGCTAGGGCTGATTATATCCTGGGGCAAGAGACAGACCAGATGACCTAAGTTCCTTTCCCAGTCTATTTTTCTGTGACTGCAACTGCTCTTACTTGTCCTTTGTACAGACAATATCTGTTGCAGTACCACCTATAAAGCAAAAGTACCCAATTTTCCATGGCTGAAAAGGCTGATCTTTCCTTATTCTAGTCAGTGGAATTCTGACCTTTCCTTATTCTAGCCAGTGAACAAGACCAGAAACTATTTTTTTTTATTTCCTCTGTGTACATGAATGCTACTAGCAGTGGTAACTCTCAGCAGAACATTATGTCCCAAGGGACAAGAGTGGGTCTCTAAGTATTTTTTGCATTAATATATTTTCATTATTTTCACACATTTTTGCCCCCAAACTGAGACAGTAAATACCCAATAGATACAAATAATAATAATGTTTGTTCAGAAAGGCAGGCAACAAACCTTTAACAAGCAGTGTCACTGTAAGCCTTAAATAGTAATTGTACTGCCTAAGGCATCTGATAAAAGATTCTAGTGTTCTTGCTATACTGTGTCAGGCAGATGCATCAATCAAACTCCATAATGGACTAAATTGGGAAATAGGGTACTGGGAATAAACAGTTCTAAAAAGAGGTGAAACTTTGTGACAAGCAGCCTTAACAGACCAATCTTGATTCTAAACATAGAAGCAATTTTAGGGCTTCTCTGGAGGCGAAGGACAATTATTGCCTAAACAAATAAACTAGTGTCTCAGTACCTCAGGCATTCACTAAAGTTAGTTTGAAACACAGTTTTGAAATCTGACTAGTGGAGTTTTGAGGATGCTGTAGTTTGACCCATTAACTTTCATTGAACTGTGTATGGACATCCTTTTAGATAATCCATAAACAAAACTGAAATAGAATGAGAAAACTGGAATGTGTTATGATTTTAGCACCAATTCTGCTGCCAAAGAAAATAAGTAGGTCTTAACTAAGATTGAATATATGTCAGGCTCTGAATTTGAATCCACATGAAGACTGAACGTTTAAGGTTCTTAAAAGTTCAGTAAAAGACCTGAACTTCAGCTTCTACTTGGAGTGTTTATTTAAAGCTGTATGGCAAGTTGGTAGCAAATCTGTTAAAAAGAAAAAAAAAAAGAAACAAAAAAAACCACACAAGAAAAAAAGAAAAGAAAAGAAAAAGAAAAGAAAAGAAAAGAAAAGAAAAAAAGAAAAGAAAAGAAAAGAAAAGAAAGAAAAGAAAAGAAAAGAAAAGAAAAGAAAAGAAAAGAAAAGAAAAGAAA
>JBCJKH010045828.1:0-20822 GCA_039877255.1 Loriculus beryllinus | reverse complement strand
CACGATGAATGCTGAGGTATGGTTTCCTCATCAAGAGACTCAAACACACATTTGGGGAAAAAAAAAACCAAAAACCACCCAAAGGAAATGCTTCTTTCGTTCCTATTCTGTAAAACCATATCTATACCTTTTCCGAGAATCACCTGAAATTCACTTTAGCTGCTTCTAAAATGACCCATCATTTTCTGAGGTAGAAAACCAGCAACTACTTCCACCAACTTGGTAAGGCATTTCACCATAAATACATTGCAAAGAGCCGGTCTGTCTGTTCCTCGGGTGAGTAAACACCATGGAGAATTGCAACCCTGCTCCTGCCGGAACAGAGGTGCTGGGAACAAACCCTTCCATCTTCTCTGAGAGAAACAGCACTCGGCCAGAGGGACACATGTGCACCATGACAGCTAAGGGTGTCTGCCCTCCCGTTGCTCAAGGATTCATGACAGCACCGAGTGACCATTCATTTGTGGGGCAGGAGGTGTGGAAACACCCTTACCTATTAGAGCAGCCAAAAATAAAGGGTGATATGGTTTTTCTAAGTACTACCTGTGTCTCTCTAGGCAGGCACTGATCAGCAGCCCTAGAACCCCTTTGGGTGGGCATGGAGTGTCCATAGACAGTTCTGAGAAGGGAAGACTTCCAGACAGATGCTGAATCTGGACGGGCTTCTCTTGCCTGCACCTGCACAGGGCGCTAAGACTTTGCATGCTCCCTCCATGCATGACTCCTGAAGCTGCCAAATGTGTCTTAAAACTTGCTGCTGGGCAGCAACGCTGACACCTCGATCTCGCACAGCAGCCGGCCAGACGCTCTCTAAAAAATATCAGCAGGAGAAGACCGAAATGAATCCTGAAAAGTGAAAGAATTGGGGCAAGTGTGGAGAAAAAAAAAAAACATCTTCCCTGACCGGGAATCGAACCCGGGCCGCGGCGGTGAGAGCGCCGAATCCTAACCACTAGACCACCAGGGATCTCCAGTATAACGTTGTGCCAGCTTCCACAACAATTAATTCACATACCCGCTCCTTGCCATCCTCATCATTTCTCTTCTTTGTGCTCCCTCCCCTCTTTCGTATAGTACCAAGTCCCGGAGGCAGCTGTACGTAGTGAGAGACGTTCCATTCCATCCCACGGAAGGGGGGTGAGAAGAGAGGAGGCATCCCAGCCGGGGCAAGATACGGGATGGCGGTGGGATGCCGGGCGCGACATAGCCCAGACCCTGGGGTCAGTCTGGCGCTGCAGGAGAGGGGGCATGTATGCCCCACACAATGCGGAGGCCAGCGAGTTGCCTGTTCACGCCGTATCGCTACAGAGTGCTGCTGCAGCTGCTCGTGCGCTGCGAATCCCGGCCGGCGGCTCCCGGGAGGCGGGAGCGAGCGTGCCGGTGGGGCTGTCCTCCGCTCGCCTGGGTTGCTCTGCAGGCGTCTGTGGAGACAAAAGCCCGCAGCTTCACCGGTTTTCGGTGTTTGCTCCGCAGGGGAGAGCCGGTCGAAGCCCTGCCTCAAGCGGAAGCCCGTGTCTTGCACAGGGGAAACGAGACTGGTGGGGGTTCACCTGCCTTGCGCTGCCAGGGCCCTCTTACACAACAGATAAGAATCTGTGACTTCGTGTTTTATTGGTAAGGTTTCTAAGAGAGGAGTGAAAGCTTTGCCATCAATGCAAATGACATCTGCATAAGTGCTTTTTCCTCCAGTGTGTTGGTTTCATGAGCAAAGCGGATCTGAGAGCTGTACTAGCAGAAGTGATCGTTTCCTATTCTAAGTAGTGTCCATAATGTGAGAGGGTTTGCTCTACACAAGCAGATTTCTCTAGTTCTCACACACACCGCGAACACACACACACACACACCCGCCTCTGAAACGCACTATAAAAATAACCTTTTTCATGTGAAGATAGATAAGCTTCAGCTTATATATTTGTGGACTCTGCAAATACACATCAGCCTATCTTTAAAAGCTTTAGAGCCTGAAAACAAACTTAGGAAGACCACTTTCCTCAGGATGTACTCGGGAGGTTTGGGTGTTTGGTTTCCGTCTCACTTGAGTCCCTGTTCAGCCAATGGTTCATTTAATCCCAAAGCCTTCATAGGAGCAGGCTTGACCAAAATGTCTTGATTGCGATGGAGCTTTCTTTTGTCCAAACTGAGCAACATTACTGTGCAGTGAAGTAGATAACTTACAAAATGTGAGGTTACAATCAGGCCCAATTAGATATACATAGTCTTACATACTGCAGGAACTGCATTTCATGTGTCTATCTACAGCTGTTGCTTTGTTAAGGCCTTAGAGGAGACAAAGCTGTGGAGCACAGCTCAGACAGGCACCATCGCAGCCTAAGGCCACTGCAAAAAGAGGGATGTGATTAGTTGAAAGAGGTTGCCTGGTCCCAGCAGGTAATCTGTGCCCTGTCTTGAGAAGGAAGGCAAAGTTTCTGTTTTCCTACAAACTCAGAAGAAAGGCAAAGGGATCTGGTTTCCTGCAACTCAGAACCTGCAAGGGGCACCAACCAAATACTACGGTGGTGCTACACTGCAGAAACCGAGCTAGCTTTAAAGGAGTTTGTATGCTTCTCACCACAGAGCTGTGGTTAAAAGCACGTGTTTCCTGGGTGCTTCTCAGGTGGGTTTTGGAAGGTACTGATTTCTGTGCTTCCATGGCTGTGATGCTAGCAGTACTTGAGACAGCCAGGTTAAAAGTAGGGTAGGTCCATATCAGCTGCATTGAAGATGTGTTAGAGAAGGGTCATTGCCACTGCTTGTTCTTTAGAGCACCTCTGTTCTGCAACACCTCAGAGGAAGGCAGGGGTGACCTTCTCCCCCTGATTTTTAAGTTGCCTGTGGGACAGAGACAAAATATTACCCTGGCAATTTCAGAGAAGTAGCTTAGCCTATGAAAGATGGGATCTCATGCCAAATGGCAGGGCAGGGGAATGTCTGTGTACACCTTAGGAAACTGTTAAGATGTAGAAACAAATACTTCTCACTCTTTTATGCTTGACAATTAGCAAGTTATTTTTAAGATGTGCAATATATCATACTGAATTTCTCTTGAGCAGTGAAAGGGTTGTTGATTATGGCCATAATAGTGGTGAAAACTCTGTATGTATGTACTAGAGAAATTTTACTGAAATAAGAAATCTCCCCCAGGTTGTGGGAGGCAGGAGTCTGACAACTAGACCACCAGGGAAGTAGCACTCAAAATAATACGTGCTCTAGTTATTATTAGAAGTAGCTTTCTTTTCTGTACAAATCATGCACACTGACAAAAAATTACACCTCTTCTCTGACTTCCTATGCCCGATAGAGAAATGCATCAGTGAAGCTGTCAGCAATTCAGCCTCCTGCCAGCACAGAAGCAGCCTGTGATGCTAGCTGGAGAAGAACAATCTTCCCAAAAGCACCAGGGGAAGGAATGTCGGAGGCCAGTGTTTCTTCCTACTAAACGGAACAGTGGTGTGTTAGTAAAACCAAGAGAATAGCACCCAGTGTTTGAGGTACTGTATCCCAGCTCTTGGAGTTCAGCTTAAAGCTTAAATAAATTTGCAAAAGCTTAAATAAATTTGCAATCTGATAAATAAGAGCAATTACTTTAAATGCAAGCTGTAAAGCACTGTGCAATTAACTTGTCTGTTCAGTATGAATGTATTGCATATTATTATTTAATTTGCCATGTGAGTTATGTGTGACAGTAGGCTTACTATATAAACATGAGTAAGAATAGCATCAAAGTAATGTGCTAATTTACTGGAAGTATATTATTCGAGTATGCTTCAGCTATATAATCACAAAATCACAGAATCATTAGGGCTGGAAGGGACCTCTGGAGATCTTCTAGTCCATGCCCCTGCAAAGCAGGGCCATATAATGGTAAGTGCAAATTGTCTTGACTACCTGGATTACATGCTTCAGCAGTAGTGAAAATCCTTATTTGTACAAAAGCTGTATATGGTAGTTATAACTATATGTAATGTGTATATTTATCACTCCTTTCTTTCCTCAAGTGAATATTTGATATGGAAAGTCTTGACATCAGCTTTTCTTTTTTAAGTTAGCCTGATTTAAAATGTATATCATCCCAGTTTTAGGGAAGCAAAGTTAAAAATTACGCCCAGTCTTTTGCAGTTTTATGTTTACTTTCCACATGTGGTCAGAATGGTTACTTAACTATTAGATTATAATGATTTTCTGGGCGAAAAAATACTATTGTAGTTTACATTCCTGATATCTGTTTTCATCATAATAATATTTTATGGAAATAATCTGAGGAAAATCTCAAAATGCGTTGTCTAAATGTTACATCAGTTCTGGTACTCTTAGCTCTAAAATCATCTTCCAAGCTATACGGTGACTTGCTCTATCTTCTTGTAGTTTAACTAAACTAGCACCAGGGGGCAGCGTGTGAGAATTTGCAGTGTCACGTCTTAACGCTCTGCAGAGTGGTCACTGACTACAGCAAGTATTTTGAAGCTCCTGAAGAAAAAATGGCAGAGTAACTCACCAACAATATTTTTATACATACTTTTACAAGTTCTTGTAGTGTTTTCCTTGCTCTTTCGTTCTTCCTCTGGCACTGGATTTGATCCAGGAAAACCTGTGTCAGCTTTTTAGCTCTTACCCTGTGGTAAAATGCACGATTCTGGGGTTCAAGGATAACTACGGCAAAGGGGTACTTCATCCATTGTCACTGAAGTCAATAAAATACCTTAGTTGGAACAAATATGGTTTTTTTAGTCATCATCTCATATATCTCTGCAAATTCCTTTTCTTTTACAGTCTTTTTTCTGCAGAACATTTTGGAAGCAACTTCTGTTTTGCTCCACTGAACAGCAGAAACGGATGCACAGAGGAGAACTTCTGATTAAGTTTCAAGTTCTGGCCTCCTTCTCTTTCATTTTTGTGAAACTTGCAGAAATTTTCAGTACCCCTGTCAAATTGAGTTACATCTAGACAATCAATTCATAGTTACAGGGTTAGTTGGGGACAGTCAGAAAATTCATCATTACATAAACCAAAGAAACCAGGATAAAAATAGCCATGTATTGTTACAGAAGTCAACCCCCAGTGCATGGTAGGATCAAGCAGAGCCTCAATTATGTATGCATAAGAGTCTGCCTGTATGAGACCTATTTTGTGACTACTTCATGGTGAGCAATTGTCAGAATAATCAAGAAAACCAGGATGACTGCTTAGGGAGAAAAGGCTGGTGTCACCTTTATTTTTATTCCTTTTGGAAACTTCCTTTTGAAAACGGTAGGACTGTTGCGGTGTTCAAGCTCAGCAGTGTAATTCTTTATGGCAGGTTGTCTTCCTTAAATAAACAAGCTATAAGCTAACAGTTGCAGATGTTAAAAAAAAATAAATTACATGAATCACACCCTATAAAAATAGTATAATGAGTGAAAAACAAATTTGCCCAATCTTGAAATGAATGAGTGACATGAATTTAAGATTCTAAGTACTGATGTCACAAAGACAATGAATTAAAATGATGTTAGGTCATTTGTACTCAAATGAATCACCATGGAACATACTGCCTGGGGAAAGCGCGAACCATTCAGACCATCTTCTACCCTCTGTGCTGTATAGAGACCCAAACTAAATTGCTGTGCTGTAATCAGGACTTGTACAATGATTCTGTGCCAGCTCCAGCCTGCTTATTCTGCTAGTCTGACAGGAGTCCGAGTGATTTCTTCACCATGCCAGTAGGCTAGAATATGTATGTGAAATGCTTGGAGCAGTGTAAATACTGGAGTAACTTAGTTTCTTTGCCTGCTATATGGAACCTATGCACTGTCCTCATATTGCTTTCTACACAGTACAGCAGGGCTGACCGTGCTTAGAATGATGATGGGCAGTGAACTGGTACATAAGAACAGAGACAACTTTTCCTGGAGCTAAAATAAGGTCTTGGCCACTGTCATTGTTACGCAACTTCAGCTAAGAGGTAAGTAGGGTTTCTACCACTTTGATGGATAGGGCTGCATACTTTCTGCAACTTGGCCAGAGAAGTTGGATAAATGGTATTGGTTTCAGTCTGCAGTTTTCTGTCTTTTTCCCCAGTTCTGTAATCTAAGTGGTGCTGGAGGAGTAACTGAGAGCAGGGCCTCATTCTTCTGTGCTGTACTAGAGAATCCTTGTGCCAGTGAGGTTGGAGATTTTACCCAATGTAACTTTGGATTTGCCTAACTTTTGCCTGGGTAGTAATATAGATATAAGATACTGTAACTGCAGTATGCTATCAAAACATAACCTATGAGCAGGAAGACTCTTTTTTAAAGGAATGTATGTCTTGCAAAATAAACTGTTTTGGGGATAATAAGGAATAAATGTAAGCTTCAATTTAAGCTGGAAGTACAGCAGCAAATTTATTGGAGGAATTGAGACACTTACTGTCCCAGTACTGACACTGAGTGGTAGAAAGCACATGCTATGAGTAGGGTGATGGTAGTGTTGGTAGGAGGTGGCTGCTTCTCCACACTGGAGTTGTATTTGGCCCTGAAAACAACATGTAGGGTTTTGAAATAGAACTTTAAGCAGCTGTTAGATTGAAAAATAGACCGCTGACAAATATCTGTCTTACTTAAAATTAAAAATTGTTGGGTTTATAACTACTAAAAAATTCTTGCCTTGAGACACTGGCACACTGTCTTAGCCTCTGTATGCATATGCATAAAATTTGTGTTACTTTTTATTTATGCAAGTTTCTGCCTATCTTCATGGTTTTGTCTTGCAGAATTTGAGATTTAATGATGCTACAAAACATCCTTTCCTTAAGCTTTCCAGTCTTTCAGACCTGGTTACTGGCCAAAGGACAAAATAGGAATTTGGGCATTGTTTAGGCTAGCTGCCAACACCCAGAAGGGCTACCTGGAGTTGTTTGGGTAAGGGAATGGAGTTTTTGTAACTGTATCAGGTTTTGTTTTGGGGGTTAGATGAAGCCTGCATGCTGACAGCGTGAGAACAGCAGATAAAAGTTTGCAGGCTTTTCAGTTTCCCATGGCTCTGAAGGCTTTGGTTAACCTCAATTCCCCGGATCGGTTGTTTTGTTTTAGTACTGCCCTTGAGAAAGCTCCTCTCCAGAGGCACAGCCCGGCGCTTGGCCTACGTGAAGCAGTACGCCACACTCGGATTACTCTGACCCCAAAGACAGACAGACCCCTTGCCCCAGGACGGGGCTCGCCAGCGGGCGGGACTGGGGCCCGTGGGGCGGCTCGGGTGAAAGCGCGTCCACGTCCTCCAGCCCATCCAGAGCCCGCCGAGCTCCAGCTCCACGGGGGCCGGGCGGGGCCGGGCAGTAGGCGGGATCGGCAAGGCGGATCGGAGCGCAGCGGCGGGGCTGGAGCTATCGCTGCTGGCCGAGCGGAGAGGGCAGCAGCCACCGCTCCCGCAGCGATCTTTCGCCGCCGCCCGGCGGGGGGCCCGTGCGCCGCGGGGCCGCCATGCCGCTCGCCCCCGGCCCTGCAGGTGCGCGCCGCGGGCAGGCCCCGTCCTTTTCCTGTTTACGCCGTGCTGGGTGGGAGGAGGAGGGTAGGCAAGGGGCGGGCGGGGCTGCTCGGACACTGCCGGGGGGGCGGTGGCAGCAGGGCAGGGCCGGGCCGGGCCGGGCCGGGCCGGGCGTGGAGCCCCGGAGGGCGGCGGGCTGAGGCTGGAGCCGTCGGTACTGCGGTGCGGGAGGGGCAGCGTGTCTGCCCGGTTGTTTACCGAGCATCGCGGGAGGTGAGGGGCGGCCGTGACCGCGGGGGTTGTGGTGAGTGGCCGGGTTGTGGTGACTGGCCCGGCCGTGGTGCCTGCGGTGCAGCTCTGGGTTTCGCCTCTGCTTCTGCCTTTAAGCAGCTCGTACAGCCGAGGGGATTGCTTTGTTGGCTTTCAAGGCTCCAAACCTCATTTATTTCCTTCCTCCCCAGATCTTGGATGATTCGCTGGAATATTCCAGGCTCGCTATATATTAATTTATAGTCTCAGGTTGTCATGCTCATGTTGGCACTTGCCGGGTGCCAAAGGTGTGTTGGTAACCGGTTTTTGATTTTGTCTTTTTAATCTGTGCAACTGACTTTGTGTACCTCATCATACCCTGCTGCGGAGTTGTTTTTTGGCCGGAGTGGCTTACCTGTGTGCGGTGTTATGGTGCTAAAGGATGCAGGAGCTGCTTGTCCTCTAGGTGATGAAATAAGGTGATGCACACTTGGGCTCGGTAGCAGGCTTTTACCGTGTGTTTACTTTACACGCCCCAGTTATTGTTCTCCCACTAAGCAGTCATACGTTTCTTATATTAATGCACAGTGATAGACTTTTAAGATGGGTAGGTGCCCGTTAGTCCATTATGGTTTGCCTCAAATGCTGTAACCCAGAATAAGGGCGTGTGTTTGGATGATACTTAAAATGCATATTGATGAACTCTCCCAGCATATTGTATCAGCAAGTGTTTATATCGCGTGGAAGTCACATTTTGCTTGTAGTGTTCTCCTGGATATGTACGGATGCACATGCAGACTTCAGAAAATTAATGGAGTAGGAGATAGAAAATGCTAAGAGAAGTATGCATGTATACTTTCTGAATGAAAATTACTTTATCAGGAATATAGGTCTTTATATGTAACCCATGGTTAAAAATTTATAAGTCCTGGTGCAGTTTGTGCTGTTTTTTATGCTTTTACCTGAAAATGTTCATAAATGTACGTGAAATATCCTAAGGCTCTGGGAAGAGTTATACTGAATTTTGACTACACGTAGACAAAATCCTGTCTGATGGCTTTCCGTGGGTTTTTTCCTTTCCTTTTTTTTCCATAATGAATCAAGATCTTGGGTCTCAAAAAGAATTCTGTGCTTCAATTAAATTCAGTACTTTTTTTTTTCTTGTTGTGTGTTATGCTTTGAAGAAAGAAATGCTTCTAGAAAACCTGATTCAGACAAAATCAGTTGTGAGACCCAGTCTCTGCGTCTTGATCCTCACATTTGCCCAGTGTCCTCACCACACAGGTGGCCACACTCCCATTTGGTCACATGGCAAAATGATAAGTGATTCCCTTTTGAGTTGAAGTGACTTAGAATTGATTGGAACAGTCCTTGTCTGTTTGTGTAAAAATATGGCTTTTTTTGATTTATGTATCCATGGTTCTGGAAGAAAAGATTAAAATCAGCTGGGGGTTGGCTTTAGTAAATACATGACTAGTTTATGGTCCTGATTGAAGTGGGCAACTTGCAAATCTCTTGCAGGGTTACGGAATAAGTCCCTCTATTCAAATAGAGGTGAATTCATTCAATGTGATTTGGGTCTGAGGAAGCATTTCTTCAGGAAGGTTGTTAATGAAACTGTGAGAGTCCTATGGATGGGTACTGCAGACACAGTGGCTCCCTGCAGTCCCCCAGCTGGGTGCGTGTTTCAGAGGTGGAAAGCTTGTGTCAGATCATGCTGCAGAAGCTTGCACAAGAAGTTGCTGCTCCAGGCAGCTGGTGATGTTCATAAATTATAATTATGATGGAAATGAGGGACATAGGGACTTAAATTTCCCTTTGCTTTCCAGTAGGCATTGAAAACAAAAGCTGTAACATAACCAATGTTGAGAAAAATTCCTGTCTGGCGCTTGGCTTGTGCCCTCTGTATCTCAGCAGGTGCCCTATAAAGCAGAAGGAAGTTGTGGTCTTCAGCTCTGCTGGTGGAGTGTATCTAGTGTTATCACCCAAGAACCAGCGGATTGATAAATCTCTTCCTCCTCAGTAAGTGATCAATAAACCAGAAAGGTCTAAAGCTTTATGAGAGCAGCTCCTGTTTTAGTGAGGTGTCCACTTGGTTGTGCAGATATTGACAGTGAGGATGGCCACCTGCCGTGGAGTTGGTGGTTTCTCACTCCCTGCTGTGAAGGAGCTGGGCCTTGGGATCTGTGCCCTTGTGGAGGAAAATGAGCAAGTCACGCTGCTGCTGTGAGTTTGTCCTGGAGGTTAAGAGTGCTTTCCCAAAAAAGAGGAAACATAATGCTGCAGTTGAGGAGGGAAGTCAGCATTAAGAACACTCATTTTGACCAGGAAGAACAGTAGGGTAGGAGATGTAAGTTTTCAGATTTATTTTTTATTTATTTTAAATGTGTCTGATTTTCTTATTACCATGTTATTTATCCTGTGCTGGTGTGCTGGACTCATGAAACAGGGAGGTAGTGACAAAATTCACAGCAAAATAGAGGGATTATTTTCCCACCACAGGCATAGTGTTTCTAATTGCTACATTAAACACATATACAGGAGTATTTTTCTTCTCCCTTCACTTTGCAAACCCTTTTGATTGTAGGTGGAAAGCTGTCCTTTGTTCTTGATCAAAATGTCAGGTGGGTGTGAGTGGTTCTGCTGCTGCTGGAAGGTGTTTGGTATGAGCTGTTTGTTCAGTTTTGGGGTAGGCAGCATGTTGCAGCTGTGGTTATGTATCTGCAGTCTCTTCCCTGCTTGCCTACCAGGACAGGGTGCAGGTAGGCTTTGTGAGGTCTGCTGGTATTTCCCAGTGGGTAGAAGGGTGAGTTACTCCAGGTGCACCTGTGCTGTTCCCAGACTCTGACCAATCTTGGAGAAATACTACCAGTATTTCAGCTTGGTACCCTGTCACATCTTAATGACTTATTGTACTTACTTGGGACTTAATGAGTTGTCATGGAATCACAGTTTATCCTTTAGTGAGACTTCTGACTTAGATGTGCAGGTCTCAATGGATAGAGTACTCATCGTAATCTTAACAAGCCTTTCTCATTGTTGTTTATCTTGTTTTCAAGATGCGAGTTGTGCTTTTAGTTGCATGGCTCAAATGCCGTGTGTAATGTGGCCTTGTCAGCTAGATGAAGCTCTTCCCTGCTCACTTGGTCCCCTCTAGAACTCATTTGTTGTAATTAAGCAGTAGGCCTCCTCTTTGATACGCTACCTGTAGATCCCACTGAAGTGTCACTTTTTTCCTTTGTTGCCTTTGTTGTGGTTACTCTGTGCATTTTACAGGTTTGGGGTTTTTTCTCAACATCCTTTTTGAAATGCAGGTTCTATGACTACCATTCATATTTAAGTAATGGTGATATCAGCCTGGATTAGAGAAACAGAAAACACCCAAGTTGAGCAGGGTGGTTATACCTGCTTGTACAGGCAAGATTTGAGTTTACTTTTTTGTTACCGTGTTAAACTAGGATTGTTTGTTTCATTCTGTGTTCAGTAAGCAGCATTTAAAAGCCTTTTATTAATAGCTACCAATTCCTAGAAAGGAAATTTTCTTACAGTAATCTGACCCAGTAGTGACTGATTTTGGGATATTCTCATAGTGCTTCTGTAGATATGAGAGCTATTTTCTCAAAACCTAAGACTCCCCAGGCAGACAAAGAGCTGTCCCATCAGAGTGAGAGCTACTGCTTACTTGAACTCGGCCTTATCTGAAGAAAAGGTAATTTATTCCCTGACTCATTTTCCAAGTAAATTTAACCTTTTCTAACAGTGATCTCTCTTATCTGCTGCTACTCCTGTCTGTGTTTTTCTGCTTTCTGTCCCACATGCCATCTGTCTTACTTTCTGTCTTTTTTCTTTTAAAATACTCTAAGCTAATGGAGCACATAGAAAAGAAGTATGGATGTTTATGAAATGTCACTGCCACCTTCCATTCTAAAAGGAAGATGTGTTGATGACTTCCTTCCAGGTCAGGTGATGCTGTGACTGCAGAAACTAATTGGGATCTGCTTAGATTGCTGCTTCGAGGGGATGCTACAAGGAACAGCTCAGTATCACCAGTGGCTCAGCAGTGCTTGCATACTGTCAGTAGTCACTGTGCACAAACAACACAGTAGTAGGTAGCACTAGTCTGTTGCTGTAGTTAACTGTCCTGTGATTGGGTAATGCCCCATTCTAGTGGCAAGGGCTTTATTTTACTGTCAGCTTAAGAAATAGTATTTCTAGCATGCTTTTTAAGTAGCTGTAATGATGCCAAAGACCAGGGCATTTTTGATAAAGCTGGACATAAGGCTGTAAGCAGGTTCTGTTCACTGTAACAAGCTCAGCAAAACTATGTTGGCCAGCATTTGTGCATTAAAATTATTTATATGACTTTTAGAATAAATATTAAACCCAGAATTTTCACTTGTTATATATAAGCAGCACTTGACTTCTGTACTTTTTTTTTTCTCTTTTTTTCCCCATCCTGGTTGTCTATCACATGTTTTGCAGTGAAGTTACTGAAGACTGACAGCTAAAGGTCAGAGGTGTGATAGCCCATGGCATAAAATCCAGCTAGTTATATCTGTCTCAAAAGCTTCTGATACACGAGTGTTGTACAGTAGATGAATGGTACAAGTGGTGACATCCTGGTGACAATGAGTGGAGAACCAAGGAGGTAAAGCTTTGACTCTTGCTTTCTTAGGACACAGTGTGCTGAAACGTGTCCAGGTATGTGGTGAAAGATTGACTTTGCCAGCTGTAAACCAGTTGCTTGTGCAGATACAGCCAAAATGATTAACAGCTATTCAACAGCTGATGAGCATGATAGTCCTCTTGCAACCCAGATATGTGGGGTCAAGTAGCAAGCAGTCCAAGTAGTCATCAGAGCAGTTAGGAGATGAAATGAGAACTACAAAGGAGTGACAGGGGTGGCTTTCCACCAGTGTGGTGAGTTGTTCTCCAGTCCTCATGCTTAAATATCAGCCGAAGAAACTTAATTTGATTTTCAACTAATTTGTTTCATGGTTTGGGGTGGTTTTGTAGTTAGTGTTTGTTTGGGTTTTTTTTCAGTGTGTGCTGCTGAGCTGTGTTGGGTAGGTATGCCTTGCTAGTCGTGAGTGGGAGATGGCTGGCAACAGCACATCACTGGACAGAGGCTAGGCACATGCTTGCCATGGCAGCTACGTCTGTGTCCTGCTACAGTCATTCTTACAGGACAGCAGGTAAAAATCTGTGTTGGGCTAGTGCCATGTGGTTACTCACTGGTGCACACTGGTTTTCTTATTTACGGGAATTCTGGATTTCTTAAAATTGAGCCCTGCTGCTAACTGATTGCTCAGTGGATACATTTTTAGGTGGGTTATTTGTTTTGAAAATTGGATTTCCCTTTGTAAGGCATAATTTCTGTTAGTACAAGTAACACGTTGGTTGTCATGAAAAGAGATAAAGGAGCTGGAGATTAGTTTTCCTTTTCTCCTCCACTGTTGACACTGTACACTTGGTCCTATTGTGTGAGTAGTAAATTTCAGTGTTTTGTCAACTAGTTGTGTCCTTTTCTGCTCTGGTAGTTCCCAGTCCCAGGCTGAGCCTGGCAGGTAACAGGCTGGTTTCATGGGACTAGAGACTGATCTTGAGACCAAAATGGTACAGCAAGTACAAGAAGTCCAGAATCTTCTACAGGAAGGGTGGGAAGAGCAAGTAACATCAGCTCCAGGAAACAGCCAGACATTCTGCAGTGTTGTGTGTTGGTGCATTCTCTTGGACTCTATGGATGGCAAGCTGTGGAAAAAACACTGCACACAGGAGAGTGGTTCCCAACCCTTCTGGTCAAATGAATGTGCTTCAGATTAACCTTGTGAGAAAAGCAAAGAATGTACATTCCCCTCCTTGTTTTCCTTCTGGGAAGGGAATGCAGACTTGGGCCTGGTAGACCATGGGCATGCTGCTCCTTGTAGAATGGGGCCCCACTCTGCTAGGAGTGGGCTGCAACTGAAGAATGCCATGGGCAGGCTGTGCAGATGCCAGCAGAAAGCTGAGGAGGTTTGCAAAAGAAGGCTGAAGGGGCCACTCCAAACCTGATTTTAGGTGCTTTTAAAGAAATGTGTTCATTTTGCCACATGGGCCAGCGTAGGGTTTGGGATGTAGGATCTTCAAGTTATATAATGTATTTCTTGGGCAAAATTATTGTCATCTCTCAGTAACTGATAACAGATCCTTAAAAGCCTCTCTTTTGGCTGTATTTTTTTTTTTTTTGTTTGGTTGTTTTGTTCTTTTAGTATCTAGAAACTTCATAAACAGTCAAACTTCTGTGGACATCACTGAAATCAGGACTTCAGTACTGAGTACAGTTTTCAACTCTTAACTGCTTTCCTGTCAGCATTATGTTGCCTTTAAAATAAGTTTTACCTTGTACTGTGTTTTGCAACTGTTTTAAGTTTTGATTTCTTCTTCATACCGCATACTGTTTTTTGTGAATTCTGTGATGAAAAAACCTGTGGATGATTATTTTCTCGCTGGATGGCTCTAGGATCACAGCATACTCTGTTATAAGCTGGTATTTACTTTATCTGGCCTTGGAACATATCTTTCTTTTTGCTTCTCTTCCCTTTTTTGTTTTTTCCTCTACTGAGTCTGTCAAGCAGATAGCTCAGAAAAGCAACTTTGACCTGTGGAGGCTAATGCCGGGTATTACCTGTTAAATTAAGTTAGCCCAGCCATGTGTTTGAGATTGAAAGTTTGCATTTTAACCTACATCTTGTAATATGCTTTCCATGGGTAATGCATCAGTCCTTTCAAACTGCAAATCATTAATGTATGCAGATGGGGTAGGTGTAAGCTGCTTTTCCTGTTTTCTTATAGGTGTAGGTCTCAGTTTGGACAGATTTTCAGAGCAACTGTGAAAAGGTCAGAATTGCCTTCTGCCAAGTTTTAACACCAAAAGTGGAAGCACTACAGCCCCTCAAAAAAAAGGAGACTTTAACATAGACTAGAAAAAAAAAAAAAACCAAAACTTGTCTGGTTTCAACTTGAGGAAGGGCAAAGCAGTTACCATGATGTAGCTGTAAACAAGTGAAGACATGGTTTTGTTTGAAACATGTTGGGTGATCTGAAACACTTGCCATTACCAGCGTTAACTTGTGGTGAATGGAAGGTTAGCAGCTTTCATCTTTGGACCCCAGTTCTGCCAATGTGTGCTTAGGTGTTACAAGCATAACAAGTGTAAGTGCGTTGTCCCTCTGAATGTACTTGGTACATGAGTAGAGAGCTCAGTGATGTTGCAGTACCTGGTGATGTGACTGAGATGGCTTTCATGAAAATGCAGCACTAGAGGAATGTAAGCTATTTGTAAAATTAGGTCAAATTTTGTGAGTGGATTTTTGTTGTTGTTGTTCTGTTTTTTGCTTGTTTCTTGGGGTTGCTCCCTCCCTTCCCAGGAAAAAAGCAGAATCTGCCTTCGGAAATGCTGAGTTACTGTGTCAGTACTGTCAAGTGTAAGACGTCTGAATTTCAGCTTCAAGATCTGCCTATTTTGTTCAACATGAGTGCTTCGATTCGGTAATGTTTTAAATACTTGTGTAATCTGAAAATAAAATACACACTGCTATTGTTTTACCAGAAAATTTCTTAATTCTTTTTAATGCAACAGCGCTGAACCTTAATTCAAGCATATATATTTATTTTTGTTCTTTTTTTTTTTTTTGAAACTAAGTTAAGCAAATAAAGTTCAGATCTAATATGCTAAAAAAGGAGAGCATATAGCTGTTTTGTATGAATCTTTCTGTCATTCTGTCTTTTCTGCATACACAGAAATAGATTGCTGACTTTATTTACCTGAATAACTTGTAGCAGACACTTAGCTGTGCACAAATGGTAAGAACACAGAAAATTAGAGAAAATTTATTTTTCTGTTTCTGGAAAGCAGCAAGCCAGGGAGACTAATTGGGTAGGTATATGTGGCTGTGCTATGGTATGTAGCAAAGGGAATTCTGTTTGAGAGGGGAGGTTTTGGTTTGTATATAGTGCAGGGTAACTCAGTACAAGGGCACAAACTCCATGTAGTATTGTAAAGCAATCTGGAGATGGAGGAAGAGAAAATAGTAAGATAATAAAGATTTTGATGATGTTTTAGGGAGCAAGTGAACTTAATCTTTCTCAGTTACACAATACCTAAAGGAATTTTGCAAGGAAGAGGGAAATAATTAGAAACATTGCTTCTCTTGCATAGTCTGAAGCCTGTTTTAGTGGGTCGAGGGTACAACTTTCAGTCGTTGTAATTTTAATGCCACAAATGCTGCCAGCATCTGAGCTCCAGTGAAGCTGTCTGTGCTGGTATAATACAAGGCGATGCTTAACAGACTGTAATTGCAATAAATGTTGCAGGTTAAGGAATTGAAAAACAAACAGTGGAGGTTTCCAGTGTTGATTTTGTACCTTACAAACTTACAGTATTTTCTGTTAGAGTTAAACTGTTCAGTATGTTACCTAATGTACACTGTATGCAATGTGACACAGTGACGGTTGCTATGGTGACCTGGCATTTTGGTTCTGCTAACAGTATTACAGTTAGGAAAACATTTGCATTGCATTACTGTGAGACTCCTTTCTACCCCCAGTCCTTGGCTGCTTTGCTTCTCAGTTGGGAAGTAGGTGACAGAGAAAATGGCCTGGAATTTGCATGAGTCAGGGTCAATTGAAAAGGGGATGTTGAGCTGAAACTCAAAAATTATAATTTTACCTTCAAGAAGCTCTTGAGTTGCTTTGTGAATTGAGGAAGTATTTAAATGTTAATCTCTCACAGTCTAGTGCCAGTGGGCTGTTAATTTGAGGGGCTTTTTGAAAAAAACAGAAAATGATGGGTATATGCTAAAGAAAAATTTCCAGTAATTTTCACAGTATGGTTAGGAATATTGTTGGAAATGTCCTTAACCTAAAAACCAATGACCAGTTCTAGAACTTCCTATTAGATTTATGGGATTATTTATATTTTATCACTTTCTTGTTGCCTGGTCTTAATTTGTAAAGCATTGAGAACATGTTAACCAAGTCTCACTAAGTACAGGGGGGATACTTACAAATATAAACCTAACTTTATAATGAAGCATTTTGGGACCCAAACTAATTGGAAGTAGAAGGTAATTTATGATACCTGTGATTTATGGTACAGGTATTTGTGCCGAGCATCAAGCTGTGTCTTTGTGATTTAAGTGACTTCAGATATCTAACTTTTTCTGCTCTACCTCTACCATTGGTATTAATGCCTTTTTTGGGTTGGTGAGGAAAGAGCTGAGAACTGAGAGAGCAAGTTTGCTGGGAAGCTGAGAACATGCATTTGTGTTTTGTGGTCTGTTTCTCATCTCATGAACACTGGCCGTAGGTCTCAGCAGCACTTATGTTTCAAAGTGTGTGGTTGCTGAGGCCCACTGAACAAAGTCGCTGCTCAAGGAGCTGAATCAGTGGTTCTCTGCCCAAGCTTTCTGCTGCATGTCTGCCTTCGAGGCTGGAGTAGGGTGTGCTTGAAGTTCAGCTGTGTGCAGCAAAGCCTGCTGGAAGTGGATTTGAGCTGGCATGGCAGCATATAAACTGAACCACAGATACAGAATGGTTTTTGCTGACTCTCGTGCAGGTAATTTGTATCATAATTTTGGGTTCAGGAGTGGTAGCAAACTGCTGAAGCAGGTGAAAGGCAGAAAGGCAAAAGACAGCTAACAGCTGGCAGCTGCTTGTTGTATGGACCTATTTTAACAGTCAGAAAGTGGTGAGCAAAAGCCCAGTTTCTTTGGCTTTGTACTTTGGCTGGCCGAAGGACATTGGATCACCAGAGGACATTGCTGTGCATCTGTCTGCAGTGGTGCTGTTGTCTGCAGTGCTGCTGTTTCACCAGTGCAAATCCTGCTTGAGCCCTGTGTAAGCTAATTCATAGACTTAACTCTGATGTATAGCCAGGACTGGGATATGTGACACTGGATCCAATGGCCCTTAACATCATGCTGTGTATGGAACATAAGACAGTTCTTCTGGTTGCTCACCTGGCATGGAGGTGGCATGAGGCAGTAAGCTAATTTTGTTTGTTACCTGACTTGCGCTCATAATCCATTGCTGCGTAGGAGTGGTGAGGATGGAGTGACTTTTAATTCAATGCTTCTGTCCCTTTGATTGGTTCAGAGAGGGGAGCCTAAGGAGGTCTTGGTCATGTCCTTTAGAAACCTGGGAGAGAGCCTGTATCTCATTGGCTCTGGGAGTGATGTGTGTATCTGTATACATGTGTTTTGACCTTGTCAAACCAGACGTGCAGGCTTTCTTTGAAATGTTTCTAAACAGATCATGAAACTAGCAGTTGTTAATGAGTAAGAGACATGTTGGTGCTAACTGCCAAATCATCAAGGTAGTGCAAAGGGGATTGTCTAAATGCTAGTTGATGTGTTGAATGTTCATCAGATTTTATTTTTTAAAAAAGGGAAAGTACTTGGTGTTTTAGTTGAACACTGTTAAGCATCTACACAAAAGTCCTTTGTGTGTGTGCCTGCCAGCTCCACTAAGAGGTAAGAGAACTGTGACATCTATCTTACTCTTTCTGGGTATGGTAAATTGCATTGTCTTGTTCTGTGGTGGTTGAATTGTGGTGCTGTACATTAATTTAGGATCTGACTCAGAAATGCAACGTAAATTGTGATTGAAATACCATAGTATGTGGTGTAAGCACAGACTTGATTTTAATCGCCAGGTGTCCCAGGAGAGAAAGGCACAAAAGTTAAACCAGTTACCTTGCAGTTGCAAGATCTGTGGTATTGTGATAACTTTGCAAAATGACCACAAGGTCCTTCTGGATCTGAGTCTCTCACCTGTAAGATGAAAGCAATGTGCTTGATGTGGAATATTGGAGAGGCTTAGCTTTTTAAATAAAAGTAGCTAAAATTTACTGGAATCATATAATCATAAAATAGTTAGAGTTAGAAAGGACCTTAAGATCATCTAGTTCCAATTCCCCTGCCACGGACAGAGATGCCTCACACTAGTCCATGTTACCCAAGGCTCTGTCCAGCCTGGCCTTGAACACTGCCAAGAATGGAGCATTTACCACTTCTTTGTGCACCCTGTTCCAGTGCTTCATTACCCTCACAGTAAAGAACTTCTTCCTTATCTAAACTTCCCCTGTTTTAAGTTTGAACCCATTACCTCTTGTCCTATCACTACAATCCCTGATGAAGAGTCCCTCCCCAGCATCCCTACAGGCCCCCTTCAAGATACTGGAAGGCTGCTATGAGGTCTCCACGCAGCCTTCTCTTCTCCAGGCTGAACAGCCCCAACTCTCTCAGCCTGTCTTCATACAGGAGATGCTCCAGTCCCCTGATCATCTTCGTGGCCTCCTCTGGACTTGCTCCAACAGTTCCATGTCCTTTTTATGTTGAGGACACCAGAACTGCACACAGTACTGCAGGTGAGGTCTCCCAAGAGCAGAGTAGAAGGGCAGGATCACCTCCTTCGACCTGCTGGTTCACGCTCCTATTGATGCAGCCCAGGATGCGGTTGGCTTTCTAGGCTACGAGCACACACTGAAGCTGTCTCATGTTCATTTTCTCATTGACCACCACCCTTAAGTCCTTCTCTGCAGGGCTGCTCTGAATCTCTTCTCTGCCCAACCTGTAGCTGTGCCTGGGATTGCTCGGATTCCCTTGCAGTTGGCATGGTTAAACTTCATAACATTGGCATCAGCCAGCCTTATCTCAAAGGTGCTACTACCATGGTTTATGGGCTAATCTTTGGGCAGCACTGGATACATCTTGGAGCCAGTTGTCATTGACTCTTATTGGACATGGAGGAAGCTTCTGACAGCTTCTCACAAAAGCAATTTTTGTAGGCCCCCGCCTACCAGCACCTTGCCATGCAGACCTAATACACAGCAAAGAAATTGAAGAATTTGACTGTAGTTGGGATTCGAATGATAGCTAATGAAAAACAGAATCTTCACAAAAGACGTTCTCTTTATGATCAAACTTTTGGGTAAAAGATCTCTATTATATTTTTAATCTAAAGCAAAGAAACTTTTGAATGGTTTTAAACTAAGGTGTGTAGGTGTGTAGATTTGTGGGTGGTTGGCTTTTCTTGTCACTTCTTTTTCTACACTGCTTGAAAATGAGTATGCTTTTGCAAGCCTCCATTGTGTGATTTGAAACCTCTCAATGATAAGGTTTTTCACCCTACTTTCATTGTATTTATCTTAAATATCCAGCCAACTGTTTTTTACGGGTAGATTTGTTATGAATCTATCAGGATTCCCAGACTTTTACCTAACCTGTCAGAGCTCCAGTTATTTCCCAGAAGGTACATTAGTTTTGGTTGCAAACTGCCATTATATAGACCATTAATTCTCCAACACTGTTTATCACTCCTCACAACTGACACTTCCAAATTACTTTGAAAACCAGAGTGCATTTTCAAGCACAGTGTATTGGATTTTTTCTTCTTTCACTCATTACCTGCTCCTGTGTAACTCCTATGTGAAGTATAAATATGCCTTTGGTTTTCATAACATCTCAGTGTCTTCAAAGTATCATAGAATCATAGGATGGTTTGGCTCAGAATGGACATTAAATATCATCTAGCTCTGTATCTAGCTCTATAGGACACCTTTCACTAAATCAGGTGGCTCAACACGCCATCCAGCCTGGCTTTGAGCACTGCCAGGGATGGGGGCAGCTACAGTTTCTTTGGGCAACCAGTGCCAGTGCCTCACCACCCTCAGCATAAAAGAAATTCTTCCTAATATCTACTCTAAATCTACCCTCTTCCATCTTAAAGACATTCCCCCTTGTCCTGTCACCATATACCCTTGCGAAAAGCCTTTCTCTAGCTTTCTCATAGGCCCTCTTTAGGCACTGGAAGGTTGTTACAAGGTCTTCCCTGAGCCTTCTCCAGTCTGAACAGCCCCAACTCTCTCAGCCTGTCCTCATAGGAGAAGTGTTCCAGCCCTCTGATCATCTTCGTGGCCCTCCTCTGGACTTGCTCCAACAGTTACATGTCTTTTTTATGTTGAGGACACCAGAACTGCACACAATACTGCAGGTGAGGTCTCCCAAGAGCAGAGTAGATGGGCAGGATCACCTCCTTCGACCTGCTGGTCACGCTGCTTTTGATGCAGCCCAGGATACGGTTGCTTTCTGGGCTGC
>JBCJKH010045826.1:0-20618 GCA_039877255.1 Loriculus beryllinus | reverse complement strand
ACTCTACTATCATTGCTGGCAGGCTGTAAGAGAAGGGACTTTCCAAGTCTTTACCAACATGAATCAAGAGAACTCTGAAAAGGAACCTGCACTGTGTCTAACCTACACTGTATTTAATCAAAAGCCATCTCACTCCACACGGGTATTCAAAACATTTCTACACAGAGCTCTAGAAAGGAAAAAGGGTACTAGCATTTGGACTGCGAGCAACAGCAGGGCTGCTTAACTGCAGGATCAAGTCAGTGCATATAGGTAAGGGATACCAGCCACCCCTTTGGCCAACAGCACGGAATTAGAGGCACTATTTCATGCTAAGGAGAATGGGCAGAAAAAATGAGATCTGTTTTTTGCCTTATATTTAATACTGAGTCAAAAATTGTGAAAAATAAATAAAGCATGCGGCAGGACTAAGCACTAGAAACAGAAACTAAATGTGATCTGTGATCTTTACAGTATTCAGAGTCCAAGCAGCTTTTAATTAATTCTTCTTCAAAATCCTGTCAAAATGGACAAGATTGGCCCCCCTGCTGCTCAATTTTTTCTTTTGCCTTGTGTGGTCAAAGAAACAAAGTCACAGATTCAGCTTGTCACTAATTAAAAATTAATCAACTACCTTGATCAATGTTGAATAGCTAATTGCAATGCCTGCTTTTATTCTTCCCCAGTTGGAAGGAAAACTTAAAATGGCCATGGCAATACAAAAAGAAATAACAAAAGCTACATGTGAAGAACCTGCTTTATCTTGCTAAACCCTCAGTTTCTGAAAGTTAGGATGGACAGAGCAAATCTGTTTCTGTATGCAATGAAAAAGGGGCTGCAATGTATTTAACAAAGCTAATTGCTCTTGCTTACCATGAGACTTATCTGAAACAAAACACGGTTTTATGAAAGAGCATTATGATAAAAAAATTTCATTGAGAATACCACTGTGGGCACTGATAACCATTTGTTAAGAAGAGCTGTATACAGTGCTGACTGGCATTGTTTTGTTTCACCACATAATAAAAGAAGTTGCGCATGATTGCTTTATTCAATTATTCATGAACAACAAACCTGTCACACCTCTTGCAGGCCACTGGGATTCCTTCAGACATACTTTATATATATAAGTATTTTTAGCCCAACAGAATCAATTTCTTTCAGCTTCTTGCAGTTTATTCTTCTGTGCTTAAGTTACCATGTCTGAGGAGGAATTACACATACTCCAAGGTAGGCTGCTGTCAGCTCTATGTGGTCAGTAAGGCCCTTTATGTTAATATTTTGAAAGACCACATGGTCATTATGCAGTTCACAATTTTAAATGCATTTAAGTTTTATGAGCCCCAGAAAAATGTTTCTAAAAAGTAGTTAAGACTCTGTCATTTTGACTTTCTCCCAATTTTACAGAGGAAAGCCTAGCCTCCAAAGCCTTGTTCAGTCCCTGTAAACACACTGTTCGCTTCGTTACAGATTATAGCAGTTCTGTGAGTTTCCCCAATGAATGCTCCAAATAATTTAGGTAGCATTCTTCCAAACCAAACCAAACCAAACCACCTCCAATGCACCACAGCATTAAGCCCACACCACATCCTTCTTCCTCAGCATTAAACCCGAGGACAGTCTTCGCACTGATAATGCCATCTCACTATATCCCCTCCTCTCACTCGCTTTAGAGCCCTAACAAATTAACTTGTCTTTTCATTAAGACAGAAGAAATTTGGTAGAGATACCTTCTAACCAAAGCCCCAAATCTTAAATAGGCACACTGCCATCAAGATCAGCATTGTGACTCTTCCACAACACCGGTGCTCAAGGGACACTCTGCAAGATAATAGATCCCTCATCAAAAGATAAGGAAATCTCATTTAGATGCAGAAGTGAAATGGTAACATTTCAAACCCAGCCTGTGTCAGAAAACATACCCCTCCGATATATTGCTCAGTTTCAAAACACACTTCCCACAAAAATGAAACAATCTTCCCTTGTGTACAGAAAACACACTAATACTAGCACACAACCAAATCAGGTGGCTTCAACTACCAAGTAACCAGAGCTGGCTTTTAACCAAACCTTAAAAAGAGCCATCCAAACCCTTTTCTCTGACCAAATATCAGATCTATTAATTTTAAGCAAAAGGAGCTCTGTGGAGGAGTCTTTCAGACTCAAGTTACAACTTATAAGAGTATTATTTCAATAATGTTTCGGTGATAACTGCTTGGCAGTAAAGTATCACAGGAAACATTAATTTCTGAGTAACTGCTAATAACTTACAGTTCTGAAAACATAAAATATGCACTACTACATCTGCTAAACCTGCTACTTCCCTTATCAGCTTAGGCCCATATTTTATTTGGGGATTGCACAGAATGGAACACACAAGAACAAACCACGACAACACACACACACAATATGAGCCTTGGAAACTTACCCCTCCTGACAACTTAATCACCCTGACTTTGCTGCCGACATGGGGCTCATCTCCACTACCACAGTTTGTCCGGTGCATGACAGTCCTTTTCACGCCAGATTTCAGTTCCTGTGGCCTTGCTTGTACCGAAGCCACTCGAGCAGTTTGTGTTGCGGGCAGAGATGCTGCAGCAGGCTTTGTCTGCAATACTTTTTGTGGTGCCTGAGGTGAACTCAAAGGTATTGTTCTAGTTTGCCTCAGCTGCTTCACTGGCTTCATCTGCTGTCCTTGATACTGCATATTTGCCCCAACCTGCGGGAAATCTGTGGGTTTGGGTTGGATATTTGGAACTACCGTATCTTGCTTTCTAACAAGGAGTCTGTTTTTCACATTTTGCCTGGTCTGTAAGCCAGAGTGGGGTATGTAAGGGCTGCCATTGGTGGGGTACTCGGATGAGTCGTCCTCCTGCTGCATGTAGGACTGTTGTGTAGAAGGCTGCTGCTGCTGCTGCGCAAGTCTTTCAAGCAATTCTCTCTTCCTAGCACCAGCCTGCTGCTGCCGTCTCAGCTCCTTTTGTTTCAGGATTTCTTCTCTTAGACGCTTCTGCTCTTCTATCTTCAAGCGATACAATCTAGTTTCTTCATCTTCATCTGGATACTATAAAGGAAAATACAAATGAACTTATGAAATTCTGAACTAATGCCCAGCTTGGTGAAAACAACACTGAATTGTTGTTTCAGATGTTTTAAAGCTAGAACTCTCTGAAGAGCTTTTGAAATTATCCCTGATACCAGATTAATGCTACTAGTGGAGTGTATCTGCTGGAAAAGTTTTAGTTGCTATTCATTACAAACAGCTCAAATCTGGTTTAGGACTCAGATACACTACTTCCTAAACAGAAAAACTTCAACAGCAGCTGGAAATCTGAACAGAATATGAAAAGAAAAATATTAAAATCTAATGAAGTTTTACAAATTGGAACTCATTTAGAAGTTTCTAAAACCAATTAAACTATCACTGTAATTCAAGATATCAAAATATGTTTCAAATGGAAGGTAACAATACAGAGGCAACCCACTGTCACACAGGTTTTATCTTGCTCTTTTCTGACAAAGTAACAAAAGGTAGGGTGGTAAATGACCTGAAAGGCCCTGATTAGAACTATTGATTTTTCTCACAGAATTTTCAGCCTGATCTCAAACTCATTTGTCACACAGTAATTGGTTATAATGAACAGCACAAGTCAATCTCTCTGACCTTGAACTCATGCACTCTCTTCAGAATCAAAATGTTGCCAAATGCAGTGTTGGAATATTAATAGTATATAGAGAATGCCTTTAATATTCCAGCCCTGGGCTCTTCTGAAAGTATTACACACTAACAAATAACCTTTCTCAAGGTTTATCTTTGGCAGAATGGGTTCTTATGAAAAACTGTATAAATATGGACAACAGTCAAGGAATGCAGATGCTTATCATCCCAGGAAAGAAACTAAATTGCTCTTGTGATATAATCACATGAATTTTTCAAAATTACAGAGCATACTTTTTTCATTATGCTTTTTTCTTTTCAACCAGTTTGGAAGATTAAGTTAGAGACTTGACATATAGAGTCTGCTTACAAATAAGCACAACATTCTACTCAGTATATAGTAATCACCCCTAACAAAAACAAGCTCTCAAATTAACAACACTCTGCATGTCAGTAAATTATAGTATTAATACTAAAATATTTCTCAAAAAACTGGGAATCCATGATGAAGTTATTTACCCTGTAGCAAACGAGTGCAAACTCTTTGCAACATAAATGCCACTTTTTGTACACACACAAGCCAAATGTGTAATTTTTTCCCCCATCTTATTTTAAGGGCTTTCACTCCTAGTATGCCCCAGAATCCTCAGCAACCCAAGGGGAAACAAACAAAAGAAACCACAGAACAGAACAGATGCAACCATAAAGTTGGTACACAGATATAAGTCCAGTTGTCATATCTGTACTCACGGAATCCAGATGCACAAATCCTGAATGGCTGTTTTCTACAGTAGTAACTGCTTCTTTCCTGAGCACGTATTGATAAGGATTATTCCCACAATTACTAAAAAACAGCTGCATGTCTCACACTAGACATCCAGCTTAAACAATGGCTAAGACTCCTCTAAACCTGGATTTTCAAAATTTGTATTTTTATTTTTTATTTTATTTTATTTATTTTTTTTTTTTTAATTTAGGGATGAGGCCTAGCACTTTCCTTTTTATGAGACTGTTTCACATACTAAAAGGTTCTATTATTCCTCTATACTTTTCGGACTATGGTGGTGGTAATTAATGATTAATCACTGTAAGAACCAGATTACAGGTCACTGTTGATAGACAATACCAGAAGCATGCTCCTACAAAACGAAACTCAAATATTTCATCTTATATTGAAAACTGGAGATGCTGGATTGTAGTAAAAAAGAAACCAAACTACTATCCTTACAAAACACAGTCAAAGAGTAAGGCCCTTTCGTTTTCATATGATGAGAAAATACAGATTAAGATACAGACAGAAGGAGGATATGCTGTTATGCCAATCCTGATGGAGTGAATAAAATTTTCAGTTATTTTCAGAGACAGTAAATAGTTACTGAACCTGCCCAAACAGAAATCACGTTTAACTTAATGAATTAGTTTATCCATTTGCTTTCTTTCAAATCGTAATATTTAACATTTTACCTGAACAGGTTTGATGGATTCCAGCAAGCCAGTAACAAATTTACCTTTGGAGGTAGCAGTATACTTTTTCCTTATATTCAACTTAGGATGTCAATACCAGCACAAGTCTGCATAAGAGCAGCTCTTCTATGAGCTGTCCTTTATTATTAGGACTGTCCACTCATATTATCATCTAAAAAGCTCTGAAGGCTTTGGAGAGGTAGATCACAATGTATAACTTCCAAACACTACCTCAAAGTTACATACAGCAGCACAGATATGTAACTCTGCAGCACACTTAAAAGACTCTTGCTAGCAGACAGTAAATGAACACTCTGAGGGACTCCGATCAATACATCCACACAACACCCCTTGAACAGATACGCTGATTTCAACTACACTAACATTAAACACAGAAGACAACTGACAAACTGTAACACCAACACATATGAAATTAGATGAAAGTTTAGAAGAATATTCAGGTAACTTGAGCTCAAATACGATCTGAAATTTTCCTTTCAGGAACTCAACTCAATACTTGGGAAATCAGTAATAACCCTAAGAAGTCGATCCCTTCTTAAAGAATAATCTTAAACATCAAGAGCCAGGAGCTCTGAGGTTATACCACAACTGCAGATCAGCCTGTTAATGGGCTATACATAGACCTACATCCTTCACCAGCATAAGCAAGTTGCTACTACTGCTCTCAGTAAAATACCCTTGCAGCTAGAGGAAGACCAAATAATTTAACGGCGTGATGATTAACAGAGTACCTGCATCAGGAGTCAGGTTTAATTGAAACTAGTTGTACAATGACCCAACAGAACTGATTCAGAATAGCAGCAAGTTCTTTACTAGGACGAAAACAGGGGCAATTAAATCCTCCGCTGATCAGCTTTAAACGCACTTTATGTATACTGTATTACAGAGTGTGGGTGTGCGCATATATATGACCTATGGTATGTAATAAGGAGCTTCATCATACAGAACAGGCAAGACAGTACTTCAGGTCAAAATGGAAACAGTACATGATACTGACTGATAATGATTTTCATCCTATTAGTTTACTAAACCCAATACAAATTTTTCCAACATGCAGTAAAAAAAACAAAAAAAAAGGCATTTTGCCGCCCCTGAGCCTCCCCCCAAAAAAAACCCAAACCGACACAAAACTGGGAAAGAGTAGATATCCTTCAAAGTTGTCATAAAGTTCAGAGACTGTGTTTGGAAGTTTGCTGCCAAAACCAATATTATCTGTAGGTGAAAAAGCAGAAAAAGCCTCAGAGCAGCCTTTTTCTTGGATAAACTACTGATGCGTCACAGTTCATGGAAAATTCCACAACATTAAAAAAAAAATGGTATATTGGATACAGCACTTCTTTTACAGAAGGCTACAGTGTATAAAAGGCCTGAGATGCAAATCAGTTCCCTTGGCTTTGTGAAAGTCATTTTTGTTGTTGTTGTTGGGTTTAGGGTTTTTTTTAGGGGACAGTCTCATCCATCTTTGAACAGTTCATGAACACAATGTATTTCATTCTGGTTTGAAGGGAAGACTGAGCCTTAGCTATAGGCTCTTCTTCTGCCTCAAGACCCAAAGCAGCTTTGATGGCAAGCGCCAAAAGAAAATGTTACAGGCAGTTTTTCTGAGTTTAGCTGAGGAACAGCAGTAAGACAAGCAGCTGTTCTCCATCGTTCTCCAGGAGAACTTAGAATGGCACTGTTAACTGAGGAAAAGTCAGCTCTAAACAAAGGGAATAAAATTTCTGCTGAAATTTAAGTCTGAGTATTATTAGCTTGCTTTTCATATAACGAATTAAACAACCCATCCCACAGCTTTTCAGAGCTCTGCAGCCTTTATTACTAGTTAATGGAACCATTGAGTCATAAGGACTGCAAGTGTTCTGGTTTGTTATTAGAGAACAAAAAACAGTCATGCAACCAGGCTCACTTGTGTCCCTCAGCAGAATGGGTGCAAGGACAGAGTAATCAAAATGGTTTGATCTATGACATAACAGAGCCTGCTGAATAGATTGAGTTTATTTTTTTCAGTTGTAACCATTAAAAACAAAAAGAGGCTAGAATAATTTGTCAAAAAAAAAAAATCGTGACAAATCTTCATAAAAGGTAAGGCCAGACCCAAGTTGGACCACTTATCTGCTTGCATTCAAAACCACAAAGTATCTTAAATAAAGGTATCTACACACACATCACATATTTCAGGTTGCTGATACCAGCTCCTGAACCCTCAGAAGGTTATGAGTCACCCTACCAAACACAGGAACTGCACATCTTGGACAAGCAAGAAGAGAATTAAGAAGTTTAAGTTACTCTGAGAAGCACACTGCCCTCTTGTGAACTTCCAACTGGAAAAAAAACACCATGATAAAGAAGAACCTTCTACACACAAGACAGAAGGCACCATTGCAAAAATATAGAAATCAAGCCTATTTAAACTGGACAAAACTCAAATTTAGACACATAATTTCTCAGATAATTTCCAAAAAGATAAAAAGATGTAGTTACATTTGGTCTTATAACTACTATTTTTCTTATAGCTACTATTTTTCATACTGTGAGCCTTGTTAAAACAAGCAAGACAGCAACATAAAATCCAGCAACCCAACTACAAAATTCATTGGATTTGGGAGAATGACATGTGAAGGTTTTAGTACAACAGGGCTATTTAGTGCAAAATAAGTAGTTAATATCAATACAGTTATGATTATGCAGCATTAATTTCTCTTCTGTTTTGAGCTCCAATACCCATTTCATCTGAATAGTTTCACACCACCTTTCCACATTCTCCCCCTTCTTTAACCCCCAAAATTCTTAATATTATTTTTACAGTATTGTCTCAATTCCTCTTATGCTAAACTGACTTCAACATGAGCAAAATTAGGCCCACAGTCATCACCCATGATTTCCAGTTTCACTGACAGAATGATTTTTCAGACTGAGGGTATGAGAGTTTAAATCTTGAAGAGTTACAGCTATTCTGAACAAAGGCACTGAAAACAATCAGTATTTTGTAGCCTCACAGGAATGAGAACATAAGCATACCATTAGTAAAGTAGAAATAGAGCTTTTAATCTTCTAGTCAGTCAGGTTGCAAACCTTTCAAATACCTATTTTGAAGGTGAGCAAAATCTTTAATAGCCAACACTGCTATTTTTTTGGTGTTTCCTGAATTGACAGTGCATTCATAAATATGCCTGCCCACTGACTCTTCAGGAAGAAGGTTACAAAGAGAAGTCTTAATAATTTTCCAGTTGAAGACACTTGCAAAATAACCTGCCCAGTTCACTTATGAGCAATGCAGCTTGAAAAGATGACAGAACTTAACTCTTTCTCATCTTCATAGAGAGCTGAAGAACAGGACGAAGTTAGCTAATTAGAAGAAAAATGCATGAAAAAAGACTGGAAAACATTACAATCTAAGGGGGGGTAAACGTAACACCATACATTGTAACAGTGAAGAATATGATTAAATGCTTGGGAATGAATGTTACTAGCGCAGCAATCTTGCTCGCAGAAGTGACAATAAGCGGCATCAGTGAACAAGACTACGACAGTGGCGTAGCTGAAGAGGTACAACTGCTACTACACTGCCTGTAGCATGAGGCTCTCTTTCGCGTTCCCTTTGGGAGAAGAATGGTTCTGTGTGGGCACGCATTCACACACTTTTCTAGCCCCTGCCAAGTGTATCTGTAAAGGCTTTACTTCTACAGTTAATAACTGGAAACTCCAGGAGGCGACATTTTTTCCAAGACAGCTTTTTTTTTTTTTTAATCCTGTTTTGCAAAAACTTACATAAAACAGGTATCAAACTGTTTTAAAAGACAGCTTTCGCATAGCTGTAAGGCTTTATTTTAAAACACTAAGAATTCATACAAGCAAGATTAGTTTGTCTTGTAACTATAAATTTGTAAAGATATGTTTAAAACTTAAACTGGAGAGAACAAAGTGACTGCTTTGGGGTTTTTTGCTTTGGTGTTTTCTTTGTTTGTGGAGTTTTATGTTTGGTTAGGGGTTTTTAATTAATATGATTAAGAGGGGTGAAAAAATATTAATTTGTCTAAACACTGCCAGAGATACTTTGGAATTAATGCCTTACTTTTTATATGACTACACGCTGGAAAAACTTTAAGATGTCTTAGATGGAGAAGCCCATAGCTGATTTGCTTCAAAATTTACCTTATTAATGTCCTGACAGACAGAGGCTTCTCTAAGAGGCATTGCATTTCTGTGACTTAGGTTATTCCAAGAGACATACTTGTGAGGAAGGGGATTACTTCAGTCATTTTTTCAATGACTGAAATTTGCATCGTGATGAAAATTAAAAGCTGAAAAAGGGATTTATATTTTTTTATATATTTCCATTGAGAAGCAAGTGCACAAGAGGTCAAACACTGCTAGCTATGGGTTTCTTTTGTGCCTCATTTATGAGTTATAACCATCCTTAATTCAAGAACAAGATGAAAAAGCTAATCATGAGCAGCTTAAAGGGAATACAGTATTACCACAATTAAAGCTTTCAACAGCTGTTGAAGAAAACCTGGTCCTTGAGACAAGACTCATGGTTACCTAAACTATAAAATTTACAGCTCTGCTCAGAACAAACTGACACTCCAAAATTATACAGGGTGCATTTAGCCATCATATTGCTCTTGTATCTCCTGACACTCAGGATTAACAGTACCATCAGTGCAATCCTATCCACTCTCTCAAACTAACAGTGGTAATGGAGAGTCTTCTCTAGCTTCTGGGGCAATCTGTGCAGGGAAATGGTCATCTGTTCACACTGCACGATGTAGCTGAGGCCCAAAACACTGGCATCTCATTCTTTTGATTGTGAAGAAGTACTAGTAGAGCTAACAGTAAAATTTTCTCTAAAATAGAAAACTTAAAAGCATCTCCTATTTTCCTTCATGCCAAAAGTTTTCATAAAACATAGATTTTCTTCTTCAAGAGCAAGAAGCCCCATGAACAATGCAGCTGCAACCCCATGCATGACTGCTCAAGACCCTAAATGAGACTTAACAGCCTAAAGGACAACAGCATGAGAAAATCAGCTCACAGGTCTCCAAACAGCCTCTTTTTTTTTCAGCCATACAGCATTATAAGAAATGGAAGAGAGAGGCCTTCTGACTTGGAAAAACTGATTACTGGAAGAAAAAAATGTAAGAGATCATTATCCTGGAAGACAAGAACACTGGGTATTTCAGAGGCTTGCATCATTGATAACCCTTACTCACCCTCTGTCTTTCATAGTACGAATGACTCCTCATCCAGCAAAACAGATTCACCACAGGCCTGCCAACCTTCCAGATGTCTTTTTTTTTTTCTTTTTGTCTATGGAGACTGATTTTGCTATCACGTTAGGGAAAAGTACAACTCAGAAGGGAGGCCTCTAGTGGTACCAAAATTTATTGGGTGAATAATCCATTAAATGTGCTTACAGGTCTCAAGTCAAACTAGAAGAGTTTTAGAAAGGCTGGACTTCTTTGTTTCTTGGTGGGTTTGGTTGTTTGTTTTGTTTTTGTTTTTAAATGTAAGATTTTGTTTTGCAAAGCCTTACCTCTGGTTCAGATTTTACTTCTGATTTTGCTTGGCCCACTGTTGTGATTGCTTTGGCTTTCATCTCAGGCCTTCCCTGTGAGTTTCCAGCACCAGCTACAGACTTGGTGGCAGGCATCGTGCTGGTAATGGGTTTGACCTGAGCAGCTGGGGTGGAGGTTCGTCTGTTGTTGTTCATTTCCATAGCATGTGATGGTGCTATCGGCAATTCACGCAAGTTACTATTTCTTGGAGCAGTCGACTGTAGCTGCTGATTTGGACGCTTGACAATATTTTGTGATGGTGTACTCTGAAAAGCAGAAAGGAAAAAACCTGCAGACTTCTACTACAAATCAGACTGAAGAGTTTTGTGTTTCGTATTTTCACGATTTTGAAGAGGCAGAGTAAAAATGAGACTACTTTAACAATAGTTTTAGGGCTTTTTTTTTAACTAAAAGCAAAACTGAATCTTGTTTAACTTCTTCCTCAGAAGTCAGCTTCACTGTGTGACTTCATTTCCTAATCAAAGTAATCAGTTTGAACTACAGTCTCATATCTCAAGCACTGCTACAGACTGTTGTGCTACCCAACCAACATGCTGCACAAAGGCGAAGTCACAAGACATGAGTGCACTATCTGAACCAGAAAGCTTATTTGCAGTGATTCAGAGAGGCCTTCAAATTAAAAGACAGTGCCAGAGAATTGTATTCCTGCACAACCACAGGCTACCAGCAGTTCTGAAGTCTTATTAAGCAAATCTATCCTTCATAAACCCTTTACTGACAGTTTTTGGGCAACTGAATCATTTCTTACTGGACCCAGACCAAGAAAAACACCAAAGATTGCGGAAGAAAATTAAAAGGGAAGGATACAAGTGCTATTTTTGGATGTAGTGCTATCATCCAGTACTATCATTTGGATGCTATAAAATGATCAAAGCAGAAAAGGAGCAAAAAATGGTGAAAGAAGGGAACAGAGTAGGAAGGAAATAAATGAGACTGGAAAACCATGCTGGTGAGGTCTGATGCCTGTGCTTACATGTCTGCTACTCATGCAGAACTACACAAGTGCAACAACATTGACATATATGGTACTTACATGCCTTGGTTTCATTGGACCCTGTCGTGGCTGACACTGCATCCTGTTGTTATTTGGTGGCTGCTGCTGTGTGGCTTGCATGTGAGGCCTGAACTGTGGCTGGTTCATGGGCATCAGGGGCTGTGGTGGCCCTTGGAGATGATGATGGTGTTGCTGCTGCTGCTGCTGGTGAAGGTGTTGCTGTTGCTGGTGATGGTGCTGCTGAGGTTGAGGTTGTGGCTGAGGCTGTAATGGAGGATGCAAGGGACCCTTCACATGAACAAAAAGATTATTTGGTTTTAGTTTCAAGGTAATAAACTCCTGAAAAATAGCTCCAACCTTCCAAGTCCTCAAAAACATCTGTAAGCAGCTATGGACTAGGGTAACCCAAAAGTATACTGAGTAGAAACCAGACTAACAGAAGCTGTACACTTAAACCTGTGGAAGTCAACAGCTGAAATGGAAAAAGACACCTGCAAAGGTTTCTGCCCTCTGTCCACTTTTTTAATTACTTTTAAATTTGTTTGTTTGTTTGGGGTTTCTTATGATTTTCCCCTTCTCCAGCATCACTAGACTTCAGGATTCCCCCACGTTCAAAGTGCAGACACTATGAAAAAACCTTGCATAAATCCCACAGAACATACAGGGCCCTATACATCACTCTGCACATCCCAAAAACATTTATCCACTTCAAGCAACACTTCAGCTTCCTCCCGGTTGGCGGGAGGGGAGCCGAGCTCCGCAGGTGAGCGGCAGAGGGCGCTCCCGCCCTGCTGCTGACCAGAACTGGGGCCAGACTGGGGCCACTGTCCCTATCTCTGCAGAGCTACCACAACTCGAGGAGCCAGGGCCGCGCTTCAGTCTCACTATCTGAAATGCGTTAGTGCTGCCAACTAGGTAGAAGATCAATCACTTTTTCAGACACAGCAATTAAAAGTACTAAAGGTCCATCTGCCTCATACTTTTAATCTCAAATAACTCTTACTTGAGCTACATTATTCCCTACATGGCACCAGTGGGCCACTTCACATGCTCCTTCACAGGCCCCTTTCCACTGCGGACCCATACCTGCATGGTGGGCTGCGTGTGTGCAGCAAGGAAAGGCTGTCCTGGAGCCTGCAGGAACTGCTGTCTCGGAGGCATGAACGGCCGTGGATTTGCTGAACCCGGCTGGTTGAAGTGGAGAATCCCCACAGGACCTTGAGGCTGCATGTTTGGACGAACCGGCCGCTCCCTGGGGAACACTGGTTGTTGGCCCTGCTGACTGAACGCTGGCCCGGGCTGGTTGAATGGCATTGGACTTTGGGTAGGGACAGGATGCGCGCTATTAAGAAGTGGAGGAGGTGGCGGTGGTGGGGGGCTTCGCTGCTCAAATAAGGGATGACTTGGAAACCTTGGATCTGTGGAAATCAGGTAAGCAATTAAATGACAACCCCCCTGGGACACAAACATGCTTTTGAAATGCAATGCTGTATATTGACTTGGAAGAGTTACCTGGAATTTGAAGAAAGCAAAACTGCATGGGATGCTTTAATTTTAAAAGCTACCTTCAAGGCTGTTTCTCTTGCTTCTGCCACTTGTGTATAAAAGGAATTGAAGCTTGAAAGACCAGCACAACTGGTACTTTGCCGGAATTAGCAATATCTTTCATAAATTCTACTTTAAGGAAATCAAGGGAGTATTCCAGGGATTAGAGTATACACATACATGCACTTAGTAGCTACTTTGTTTGCTACACCGTATCATTTTAGCTAACCTTAACAGACTTCTTACAAAACGCATTTTCCAGGTGGTTAAAAACTTACTGGTGGAAACTAAAGCTTATGGAGAGTACTAGTAACAAAACAAATTACAATTGTTTTGCAACCATCACACACTAACTTTAGTTTGTATCTGTATAAAAATATCCAGGTTGACGGTAGCTACAGATAGGAGACATTACATCAAAGTAGTAAAACCGTAACAGACCACTGGAATTTTTGACATGTACTAGTCTGGCTACACCAAACAGGCTACACCAGCCTTCAGGTTCTTCCAAACACTTCACGTTGTATGATACAACTTACACTGCATAGCCACTTTACAAAAAGTGGATCAGGTATGTTAATGGAAATGCTTACCTGCTATGAAGAAAGGATCTCTTTCCTGAGGAGGTGGAGGAGGGAGTGGTGGTGGCGGTGGTGGTGGCCCTCTCCACTGGTCCTGGATTGGCAGCCTTGGGGCTTGGGAGAAGTTGGTGGGAACTGGTCCAGGTGTATGCTGCTGAAAGTCTGGAGGGCCCTGTTTTATAAGGCAGAACTAAGATTAAGACAAACATCCAGGAATTTATCTATTGCCTGCTATAACTTCTCTTAAAAGTACAGTTGCTTTATGAATTATCTCCTATCATCTGCACAAATTGGCAGCCCTTAGTGAGTCATCCTTTCACAATGGAAGATCTATTAAACTTAAGTACAGTATCTTGAAATGAATTCACAATGTTTTAATAATCACTAGCACCACAGGAATGCCATTTCTTCTCGAGCTTATTGCAATCCATGCAATTATTGACCTTCTTTCCCATTAATCCAAAAAAATCTGAATGTCTACTTTAGAAGACATTCCTCACATTTATCTTCTTAAACCATGCTATTCTTTACCATCAATTCAGTACAACGTAAGCTACAGAAGTGAAGCAGCTTTACTAAAAAAAAAAAAAAAAGAAAGAAAAAAAAAGAAGGGGGAGGAGGACAATTTATGGCATCCAGAAAACTAAAGAAAACATCACTTAAAAATAAATGACAGTAGAGTCACACTTCCATCTATGCACAATGTACCATCCAAGGCATTATAAGAAAGAGTACAAAATTATCTTTCCTCCAGTAAGGTGGGTCTGGGTTTTCCTTTCATTCAGATGTGAAATACATATATTGCGGAAAGCAGGATGGCAATCCAAAAGAATAACATTAATCCAAAAGCAGAATTTTGCAGAAGGCACACTTGAGTAAGTCACACTATCATTTTTTCTTTCATATCTAGAGTTGATAAAATACATTAGCAATGTCTGACAAATGGAAGAAGCTTTGCTTCACAAAAATCATTATATGCAGAAGTATTTCCTTCTTATGAGTAAAACAAGTAACGAAAGTCATCTATGAACATCTGCTTTCCTCTTTTTACAGATTCTGAAACCAGTGGTGGCATCTGTTCTGTTTACATTTGATGCTCACCTTAAAGCTTTTCAAAACAGAATTCAGGTCAAACACTCCCTACTAGACTGAAACACAGTTATCAGCAAAGGACCATACAACTACATTGCAGTGGCTTATAATTTGCTATACCAATAGCATGTGCAGTCTCACACTATCCTCTTTGTACTGCAAAAAATATGAGCAAAAAGCAAGTTTTCACACAGAAAATAGGTATTTGCCCTGGAAAATGAAGCCTACTCACAACTGAAGGAAGACAACTGCTTCACATCCTCCTACCACCACAATACAAGTGGGATTCACAAGGCCCCAGCCAGTAGCTGAGAGGCACTGGGGATCACAGCCATTATTAAATCTCTGGCCCTCTTTAAACACCTAACAGGAATATTTGAGATACTAAGACCTCTTACTCAGAAGCAAGACTGTGACTACTTATTTTATGTCATTATACAGCCATCACTCGTAAACACTTTATCATTCCTAGAGATTAAAGGGTCTATATCCCGTCGCCAGTGCTCCTAGTCAGCAAGTCTCCTCTGGGTTTTCATTTAGTGGAAAGACATTATATTACACTCAGGCATGACAGTCCTCACAGCATACATGCAGTTTGTAAGAGGAGCTGCTACACTTCTACAAGTGAACAGTTACCAACACAAAATATTCTTGCTACCTTGGAAGGGACTAATGCCTTTGTGTTTTCACAGGCTGTCTACAAACACAGCAGCAGCTGGAAGAAGAGCAAGCTATTTGAGATGGAGAAAGTGACATTTATTTGTCCCATCAAAATCCACTCAGGTTAGCTGAACAAGGCTGTTCAGCTACATTGCCCTTCCCTGTGTTCAGCTGGACAGCACTGGCTGCCTGCCAAAAGAGCAACTGAGCAAAAACCTTCAGGATCCTGACCCTTTGCTCATAAAATACAACTCTTAACATGACTGCATGGAGGAGCTGCCAGAGGTACTTTCAAACTAAGGTTAAATGCATTCCCTCATCTTAGAAGCTGTGGTGATAAAAGCCTATTTCTCAATGCACTGCTCTTACAGCCATGCTAGAGAATACACAGTGCTTCTGCAAGCTGCACAGCCTCGAGGGAGGCATCCTGCAAACCAACTGGTATTCAGCTATTGAGTTATTCGTTTGTCAATGCATGAGGTCATTGCAACACAGGAAAGAGAAAAAACAGTTCATCAGGGCAGTTTCACACAAGATGGTTTTTATCTTGCATCTTATTTACAGCACACAGTCACATGAGCATGTCACACCTGGGGAGAGAAAATGGTCTGAACAGACAACCTGGTTTTTCCTATTTTTGGAGTGCTTGGCTTGGAAGCTCTGCAGTTCTCCCTGTATTTTTCTCTAGACACAATATATACCTACACGTATCTTAGTTATTTCTAAAATAGCCAGCAAAAACCAAATTATGTGGAAACCTACTGCAACATGGACTAATAAAGAATACTTATCACATGTTTGCCTTGTGAGCTGAAGAACTGGCAGCAGTAATGATCTGGCTGGGCCTGCTTCCAAGCACCAAATGGCACTACAGCAACCATAGTCTCCTCTGCCTGCTTCTCCGTAACTCAATGTATTCTGCCCTGGTTGGAGGTATCAGACACTTATCAGTCTCTCCCTTCACTCTCAAATGTCAGTTTTAGTGCTAGGTTACAAAATACAGACTGAAGCTATGAAATAAGCAGGTATCTCTGCTTCTATGACCAAATTTGTAACACAGTATTAAACATCTTCCCCAACATTAATTCTGTGTCCAATTAGCCTTACTGTTCTTTCGGTCCTGCTTGCTCTTCACATACATTTTCTCACCCTCACTGCATCTTCTGCTCTGCTGTTGGTTCCTAACCCCAGCATGGATCCAGCTTTCCAGCTCCCTGACTCCATGCTGGCAGCCCTGTCTTGTGGAAGCCAGTCAGAAGCTCTTATTTACCCCAGGCAGACCCTGCCATGCTTGCCTGTACACTTAGTCCAGGCAATTCCAACTCTGCCTGTCAGGGAAGGAGTAAATGAGAGCACAGGTTGAAAAAGATCCTCTACTTATGTTTTAAACACATACTTCTTCGTACCAGCTTGCCCTCTCCTGCCAACCCATATCCTCATCATTATGCCCAGATCTACCTCAAACCAAAGCAGCAAATACAAACTGCAAATACATGGAAAGTCCTGTCGAATTTCACACAGGTCTTACATACCGAAACATCCTCAGTGCAGCCAAACTCAATTTTTTTCCTTGAAAACTTGGGTAATAATAAAATGTTTCTAAATATTTTTCCATCATTTAAATCTTGGAATGAAACTATTTGGAAAATTTCAACCAAAGCAATTCAATTTGAGGTAGGCAACCAACATACCATCCTGGTTCAAGGAATAGAAGACGGCGAGTACTACACACGCTGAGAGCAGCTGTGTATTTCCCATCACAAGGAAACATTAAACCCTTATGAAATAAGCTTTAGTTAAGTTTTAGAATTTAATAATACAAGGAGGTTTTAGAGCTAAGAAAGGTCACACTTTAAAAAAAAGTGAGCCCATTTACAAAAAATATTCCAGAAGCCAATAAACAGAAAGATACTTTACTGTTACAAATACATGCAACACTGATTTCAAGCTCCCTTCAGTACCAAAGGTGTCCACCCAACTAAAGTTAAGCAACAAATACTTAATGATCTCTAAACACTTTCAATAATTTTAAAACAAACTAACAGTTATTCAACTGTTATCCAAAAATCCCAACAAATGCCTACCAAGACACACTGAGAAAACATCATTTTTCCTCTAGTTTTATTAGTGGTGTTTCAATACAAGTATATCCCACAACACAAGTTTAGGTCAAAATAATTGAAACCAGCCCAACAAAAATCAAAGTGAAAAGGAATTATTTGATGTTTGGAACATTTGACCGCTTTTTTCTATCCTTAAGAATTTGGGAGTTTGGTTGGTTGGTTGGGGTGTGGGTTTTTTTTCCACCTTTAAATAAGATTTCAGTTAAACTTTGTGGCTCAGAAGTTTTTTGAAGACAGCAAATATTTTCCAATCCTAAAAGCTAACCACTCCTTCTCCATTTTGCATTAAAAGTAACATGAAGATCCTTTTTATATCCTGCAACGAACGCAAGTTGTCCCCCTCTGTCAGGATTCATTAGTGCCGAAACAATGACACTTCCCTCCCAGAAAGCTTACCCCATGCACAGGGCTGGGTTTACCGAAACCTAAGTTTCAAAAGTGGCAAATCTATGAAAATACAGCTGATATAAGTCACACTGCAGTATGTGCACACACAGTATAAACATGCTATACAGGCAACTGGGCATTGCTAAGAAATGCCTACTTATTTGATCACTGAACAGATTTTAACTTCATGTGTATGACATTTTGCAGAATTACTAAAATATGACTGATCACATTCCTTGGCTGATAACCACAGGCCCATCATGCAAAATTAATTCCAAAGACATCTGTTATTTGCTGAAAAATGAATTACCAATATTTGCTAGCTTGATTCTCTCAATTAGTTTGATCCTCTTCCTTCTAACATCTGTGAAAACGACTGACCTCTACTTCCTCCCCTAAACCAACTTAGCTTCTACTATCCCTGAAGAGTGAAATAAAATTCTGCTCTAAATTACAGTAACATGGGTAGGGAGAATCTTGTATTTTCAGATTTTTACATTGCTGAGATTTTTCTTCTGGAAAAAACCTTTCAGAGCAATTCCAACAAGAAGCTGATGGCATGATGGATTCATTTCACACATTATATGTGAAACTTAAACTTTTAAAGTTCAACTAGAGCTACTACTTCCAATCACAAACTACTTTTTTTTCCCCTAATTTGTAAGAAAATATGTAAACTATAGTGGATATTTTTCTAAGTTATGAGGTGCTTGTCTATTATTCTGAAATACCATTACATTTTTTTTTTTAATACATTTCAATAGGAACAATTCTACAACTTCATCTTTTACAAATGTCGAATTCCAACTTTCCTAAAGTTAGTACAAAGTAATGGAACACTTCTCCATTACTTACCCTTTTTGAGGGTGGGTTTGTTTGTTGTATTTTGGTTGTGGTTTTGTTTGGGGTTTTTTTTTTCCCTTAACAGTATTTAAACTATAATTCTAGGAGTGGATTATTTCCCCATTACTGTTAAATTCTACATTCAGCAAGTATCTGCTGCTAATAACCCCCAAGTGCCCCCTGGTATTTTGTAGAAAAGACCACTCAGAGCTATTTAACTTTAAAAATTAATGAAGAGCAGGTGCAAAAGGCAGTTTTCATAATGGTCTATTTTTGATAAAATAAGCATAGTGTAACATACATGTATAATAAATCTCTATATGCACAGTAGTTACTCCCATTTTTCATGGTTTTGCTATCCGGACAGTTTCAAATTACAACCAACTATTTAGTACACGTCAATGAAGATTCCTGACAAAAAATAATTTTAACTATTACTTTACTGTTACTGAACCTTTTAGGAAATCTCTCTACTTACTAAATTTCAGTCTTCAAAATAACAAAAGAGAGACTTGCAAATTCATACGATCAGCCAAGCTTGACAGTTTCTACATTTCAGTCCAACACTTGAGGAAAGGACGAAATATTTACACGCCTTTTCAGCAAGATTCCACAAGGCTGGTTCATGTTCATGCAGAAATGGTTATAAGGATGATGTTAACAAATGTCCATATAAGAATGACCCAACAGAGCACATACGGTAACTTCCTGGAGAAGTCTTCTCCCCTCCTCATCATTATTGGATCATACAGTACCATTATTATTTAAAATCATTAACATGGATTACCAGATTGATTACGTGGAAGTGCACCAAACTGCAAGACTCCTAAAATGGAGGTTTTAGCTAGATTTAAAGCTTGCTGCACAAAGACGACAGAATAAGGAAACAGAAGAACACCTGAAGCAGATGTACCAGTCATGCCACAGTCTGGCCTTGAAGTCCTTAACGAATCAACAGGTTCCCCTTCACAAAACTGCAACCACTTCAGCGCTGTAGTTCCTTCTAAACCACTACCTGTAGCCCTAGTGTTAACCATTTCAAGGACCTGAGAGACCAACTGTCATTTTGGAAAGCCAGAGGGGTGTTGAACAGCCTCTCGTCAAGGCTTTGTGGGCCACAAGGGAACCCAGCTTTGGCCATTTTTTCTCTTTTGTGAAAACCAAAATAAGGCCATGCCTTAACACTGAAAGCAAGGTACTGAAGATTTTTCTTAAGCTACCAAAGAAAGTAAACTTTGGTCTGTACTTTTTCCTGACTTTTAGGAGCGTGCTGAACTCTATCATTTAATTTATCTTCATGCAATTTTACTTTGAAAATTCTTATGTACCATCTTTCTTTAAATACAAGAACTAAAGTCTAGAAAGAAATTACACTGGAAATAGGGTTCTGTGTAGATTTCCAAAGAGACCACAATCCCAGGCATTTTAGAAATACTTTAAAGGAGAAGATAACAGCACAGTGAAATGCTACTGACAGGTATTTTATTGTCTTAAATCTTTAATTTTCTGAAGTTTACTCTGACAAAGAAAAATAAATGTGCCCACCCTTCCTCCCCCACACAGTGTAATTTATAGCTCCTCTGATTATATAAAAATGTCAATTCTGCATGCTTGTGGGTTGTACAATTTCCCCTTTTAATAACTTCCACTATTCAATATAGCTAAGGCATAACTTACACCGTATCAATCACT